>PVJA010045162.1:0-15780 GCA_004027025.1 Myocastor coypus
AGTACAAAATGACATAAAGAATGCGTTACAAGATGCAATATTAGCTGGTTTGGAGTTTTCAGAACCAAAGCAGAGCAGCATAGGTGTTCCTTGCCAGGAGCATCCTTGAAGAACCCCTTGAAATATCTGCATCTGCATTATAGTAAAAGCAACATTTAAATTATACTTAATAAATACTCAGTCACTTTTTGCAAAAAGTATGGATATCCTGTACTTCCCAAAGTACATTCCATATGACAAACACCTGGCAGGGCCCCAGTTGCCACTGTCAGATCATGTCAGAGATCAGCTCATTAGGAGTAAAAGCAAATTATCAGAAAGTGACAGCAGTTCTACAAAGCCGTACCGTACATGGTTCCAAAGTAAACCCTGAGGGGATTTGACTGAGCTTGGGAGATGCAAAAGTTATATGTTTTGCTGTACAGGGTGGTCTTAAACTTGCCCTTAACCACCCAGCAGAAAGGTTTAACCATGAGGCATAAAACATAAAGCTAGATTAGAATGCTGAATTGTAGAAGGCTTAAATCAACAGCTTCCACCATTGCCAGTTTTACCAATAACCCACTGCGATGATGGAACACTGGATTTTGTATACAGCTACTTTCTTTTGGTTTAATGAGAAAAAAATTTTCATACCAATAATGATTAGAGAAACTATAATGTCTACACACTGTGCTCTGTATAACTAATAGGAGGACAACAATACACATTGTATCACATTTTGGAAATGTACTACTAATGTGTTTTGAAACTGTCACATTGTTATTTCTCATTAAGTGTAATAAAAACAAAAATTTAAAAAAAGAAAGTGAATCGCGGTCACTTCTTGGCATATGCTTCCTATTTTTGCTTGCGTGGGTTTCTGCTCCTCAGTCTGTGGTGCTGGGGATGAAACTCGGGATCTTACCCACCCCCGTCAAGCATTCGAGCACGCAGCCGCACTCCCATCCCTGGATGAGTTCCAAAGCAAGGCATGCCCATGCCGCTGATAGATTAGCTGTTTAGGAGGGTGATGGGGTCTCCCCAGAACACAGCTAGGGAGCCCCATGTGTAGGGTTGCAGTAAGCTACCTGTTAGAACTCAGAAATTGGTGAGTTCGTGTTCATTTTCCAAAGCATGCTCACTAGAAGGCGAAAGGGAGACGCTCCGATGTCCCAGGGCCAAGACTGAGGAGCAGCTCGCTGAGGCCTTGCGGAGGACCCACCTCTGGCACCTGCTGGGTCCTCTGGTAGCACAAAAGCATGGAGAGGACTCCAGTGCACGCTTTCATTGTAGACTAATAGAGACTTTTATCAGAGGTAGTTTTTGTCTGCATGTTCTGCTTCTTCAATATCTCTAGTGGTACTTTAATATCTAACATTTTTATTTTTCCCAAATAATAGTCTTTATAAATGAATAACCTGAATTCTTTCACATTTCTTGAATCTGTTTATACATTCTAACTTTAGAAACTTAAACCAAAGGCAAACTGAGAATTGTTGGTGAAATTCCATGAAGGGGGATATTTGGGCAACACTTTATAAAAAATAAAAATTTAACGTCTGCTAGGTAGCATTTAGCAGAATAGACTAGCTCCGTTAAACTGAAAAACAACACAACCATTATAATATTGAGTGGCATGAAAAGTACACACCTTCTAAATGGGCATTTGTAGGCTATAAAATGCAATATAGGATTTTAAATTCAGTATAACTTGCCATTTTGAATAACATATATATACATTTAAATCCCTAAAGAAAACATGGTACAGTACCTTATAATGTCAATATTAACTGTGGACTCTTTGGTGGGTAATTCCAAGTTCTATCGTTCTATTCCTGTTTAATTTCCAAATTGTTTACAGATAATGAATTCCGTGATATTTAGAAAAACAAGTAGGTGTCCATATTTAAGAGCAGTGACTCCCCAAGCTGGCCAGCAACCTCCCCTTTCTCTTGCTCTCTACCTTTTCTTCTTCTTCTTCTTCTTCTTCTTCTTCTTCTTCTTCTTCTTCTTCTTCTTCTTCTTCTTCTTCTTCTTCTTTTATAAAACTTTATTTAATTATGTTGTGGCTGGCTGGCTGGCTTAGCCTGGGGGTGTGGCTGGGGCAGCATGTGGGGCTGGGGATCAAACCATGGTCTCTGCAGTTGCCTAAGCTTGCCTAAGCAGGTGCGTTAGACCGCCGAGCCATCTCGTCAGCCTCTCCCTTTTCTTCTAGAGCTTGGTCGCTGCCCCAACTTCCCCACTCTCTGTTTTGCATTGTACTTGTCTGTGTGTGTTCTGGGCCACCTTCCCTTATGAGGTCCCGAGGCTCACTCTCCCTACGACCCCTTCAAACTGAAGCTCAGCACCTGGCAATGTCAATGCATGTGAAGACCTAAGTCACCGGCATCCTTCACCACTGTACATGTATAAGAAGAAATGTGGAAAAGCTGTGTAGTCAAAATGTTTCTATGAACAAACTAAGCAGTGGATATTTATTCACTATAAAGGGACCATGATAGCTTTTCATAGGATGTCAATCCTGTGTTTATCTCAGTGTGTTAGTTTTTCAAAGGCTAAAGTGAGCATGAGAATCCATCCTTTGATTACTTCTATGGTGTACCTTCATCTGCACTCTTTGTTATTGGTCTTCCTCAAACTTTTCCTTGAGACTGAATTGCTCTGTATTCTCCTCGGTGGAAGTCTGACTTACTAGCCAGACATATCTCACAGAAGAAAAGGTGCCATGAAACCTTAGCAATTAAAAAACATGAACTGAACTTTTTGATATGGTAATGTGAAAGTATAAAATTTGAAACAAACATTTTTTTTTTCTTGTAGAAAGGGAGAACGTGCTTGCATTATGCTGTGAAGAAAAGATTTACCTTCTTTGATTACCTGCTCATTGTCCTCTTAATGCCTGTCCTGCTCATTGGCTATTTCCTCATGGTGAGTACATCAATTAGAGCAGAGGGCAAGTCCCACATGAACCGTGGCGTGATTCATGGCGTTTTGCCGCCCAGTGAGATGCTGTAAAGAAATGTCAGAAAATGAGCCCTTGGTTTGGACAGGTGCCCCTGGTCTTTCAATGGGGTTAAACCCTAGTAAACCTCTCATAGGGTGAAAATAAGCGGAAAGCGCATTCGCTATACGTAGCATCCTTGGCGTCATAGCATAGAGGCACCGCACACCGCAGAGGATCAGCTACTGACCCAAGGGAGCACTTGGGGGACTGGGAACTGTCCAGCATCACAGACGAGATCTTACTTTCCCTTAGCTCAAGCAAAGATCGAAGACCAAAGTTCGAAGTATAATTACAGCATCATAAGGCTGAAAATCTTTTCCAAAAGGGAGACTCAAGTAATTGTCCCCTGAAGGTCATCTGTATTCTACAAGTGACATTTCCAATGCACATCGATGCTGCAGTGACCGGGGGAAGGACGGTAGCAAATGCAATAACCAGTGGGTGGGAAAGCTGTGCGAGGCTATTTGGAAAAATGATTTAATTTTGAACAGGAGTTACTGATCGGAAGCTCAACAAAATCCTCATTTGCAAAGCAACCCTCTTGCTCCTTCTGTATCTCCTTTTGCTGTGAGAGGAGTGTATGTTTTGGTATATCCTCGGAGTTTCCGGTGTTTAATAAGCCCAATTTGGCGAAGATATTCATGGAGGGTTTGAGGGCCTCTTTCCCTTGGTAGATGGGGTCACGCTCGAATGGCTCTTTTGGGGGCTCTTTTTCTGGAATAAGTAAATAGGAAGTTGGTGTAGCAATGCAGTCACATTATAAGGAAAAGACAGAGCTGGAGGAATTTTTGGTTTGTCCAGTAGGACGACAGGTCAGGACTGACCCGCTCACTTTTCTCCATGTGACTCGGTCGCGGCTGGTTCCTCCTTTGCGCTAAGCTGAAGTGCGTGCATAATCTATTCCGGTTAAATGAGCTCATTTGTATTGCTGGGCATGGGTGTTAGCTGCGCAGGTTAACATAAGCTTCAGTACCAAACCTGCAGATTTACTAATGTTGTCTCTGTGGGGGTTTAAATGTTACAGAAAATGAGGTTCTCTGCTTTCAACGTTGGAATGTATGGAAAAGATTAAGAAAACTTTACTAATGAACACAAAATCTCTTTATATTCCTAAAAACTCCTAGAAAGTCATGTGTATTTGTCATGGATTGTTTGAACATTTGTAATTTGGGGGCAAGAGAAAAAAAACTGTCACTCATTTGCAACTCTTTTTAGAGATTTTTAAGGAGAAGCATCACAGGGCTGGGAATGGAGCTCAGCGGTACAGCACCTGCCTGGCAAGTGCAAGTCATAAGCTTGATTCCCAGGACACAACAAAAATTCCACAAAAAAAACCCATCACAACTCTGATCAGTAAGATTCATTCAGAATTTTTTAACACACAACTCTTTTTTCTAAGATGGCCCAGTATTCAGAAGCTGGAGCTCTAAGCAAAAATATTCACAGTAACAAATAGCTTGGCTCTAATAGTACAAGTCCACTGTTTACCAATAGAACCTACAACTGTGCATTTGTGGTGTACAACGAGTAAGGTATACGAGAGGAAACTATAGGGGTGAGAGCCAGAAAGGATCGAGTCACCCCAGAAAAGGGAAGGTGAGAAAAGTAGTTTAGTTGGTGACAGAAGTGAGGTACAAGGAGGAAAATGATTGAAGCGTCAGATGCCGAAGAGACTGACACCTGGGGTCGGGCCCCCATGAGCAGGGCGATCTCCACTCCCTCAGGGATCTGCTACCAGAAGAAGTTTCCGATCGTTATATAGCCAGTCCCTGCAGGGACTAGAAAGGAACAGTGGATGTCTGAGGCCATCGGGTTAAGTGGTCAGTTTTTTCGGTCCTTTATTATAATGCACCAAACACCGTGGCCTAATTCAGGGATACAATAATGAGCACACAGGCGCAGTCCTGGTGCTCATGAAGTAGAGGGCGATGGGTGTTATGCATCTAATGGGCACAAACACACACAAAACGGCCGTGAAGCGGGTGGCGCAGAAATGGTGGAGGCTGCGAGAGCCTGGAAGCGAGAGATCCCATCTGCTCAGGTGGGCCAGAGATGCCTCTCTGAGGAAGAGGTGCTGGGCTGAGAGAGGAAAGGAGCATTTGGAGGCAAATGAGGGAGAGAAGAAGCCTCAGGCAGGAGCACTTTTGTATTGCTTCCCTGCAGGCAGAAACCTGGTAAAAACTGGAGACTTGGCAGAGCTCAGTGTAGCTTAAGCAGGATGAGCTCGGAGCTGAGAGGAACTGAGAGAAGACTCGGGCTGTCTGCTGTGGCACCTGCTGGCGGAAGCTTTCGATTGGTCCTTGGATAGTGAGATGTTCTCACAAGCTCTGAGTCAGGAAAGACCTCTGGGTCACATTTTCAGTAGGATATGGCGGGCCTGCTGTGGGGCCTGAAAATAGGAATTCCAAACAAATGCCCCGGGTCATGAGGCTGCCACTCCAAGAGTACATTATGAAAACTGTGGTTTTGGCTGATACTGAAGGGAGGGGGAGGGTGGGAAGAGTTTAACAGAGATGCCCAGATGCAGAGCAGCTTGGGAATTTGCATAAATCCTGCTGATGAGAAAGCCTCCCCAGACACAGGTGGAAATAATGTCCAAAATAAGCCCTGAAACCTTGAACTTGTCATCTGTTACAGGTATCAAAGACAAAGCAGAATGAGTCGCTTGTCCGAATGCTTCTCAACGCTGGGGTTGAGGTCAATGCTACAGACTGTGTAAGTGTGTGGTGAAATCATATTAAAATGACATTTATAGGTAATATACTTGTCATGTATAAAGTGGTGCACCTTATTTTCCTAGATGAGTTTTCTTTACTTTGTCCTCATAGCCATTCAGGCAATTATGAAATTATTTATATTTTTACATTAAACTCAAAAAAATGCAATCTTCACTGATTATAAAGCACTGTCTTTGACAATGATAAGAATTTAAGGAAAATGGAAGGTCTGATAGCAAAGGCCACCCTCAGGAGTTAAGAGGACTGCATCAGAACAGTTAAGTGTTAATGTGAGCTTGTCACTTTTCACTTTTTTGGGTTTTACTAAGTCCTGAACCAAGTTAACTTCCAATTCCCTTATCTCTGCCATGGAAGATGTACTTTCTGGGTCATACCCATGCAAAGAGCTAAGCAGAGCGCTTCTGTGGAGGGAATGCCACGCCCCCCCACGTTAGCAGCTGATGCTGTGGCTGAGAGCCCACCGCTTTCACAGAGGTCCCGTATGTAGAGAGGTGATGAGGACAATGGTCCAGGAGAAACCAAGAGACAATAAGGACCCTGAGAAGCAGGAATAGCGGCTAACTTCTTTCCACAGGAGGTGTAAGGCTTGAGTTGGGCCTTTTGCCCCTTTAAATGAACATAATGGCTCAAAAGGTTGATGGTATTTTTGTATATATAAATTAAGTTGAAATTTGATTACGAATGCTAACATTCCATGTAATTTTTGACTTCTTCTATGGGTGTTACTTCTATCATCTTATTGCATGATAGAAACCATGTCTGTATTTCTACTTACATTATTTTAGTTTTGATTATATTTAATCATACTTAAATACAGTTTTGAGATTAAGAGAAAATGATCTTAATAGTGCAATCCATGTTTCTGGCCCTCAGCAATGCAGTATTTTACATTGTACTTATTTAGGCTTTCTTTATATCATGTGGAAATATTTTAGATCTTTCATGTGTTATGTCAGCATAGGATAGAAAAGCGATTGTAGCACTCATTCCAATAGTCTAAGCAGAATTCAAGAGGATAGTGTCTGAAATTAATTCTGTCCATCTTGATACTCAAGGATATTATATTTCCCTTACCATAGCCATAGTTTTCTTGACTTATTAAAACTGTTTTTCTAGGGCCCGGCAGGATGGCTCAGTGTTCTAAAGCGCCTGCTTAGGAAAGTTTAGGCGGCTTCAGGGACTGTGGTTCGATCCCTGGCACCACAGGCTGCGCCAGTCCTGCCCTCAGGGCAGGCTGAGCCGGCCATAAAAATAAATAAATAAACAAACAAACATAAGTTCTGAAACAAGGAAAAAAAAAGTTAAAAAAAGAAAACTTTCTTATTACGTGTGGGATTAAGTAATGCCGACACATCTCAGGTGTTTTGTTTTGGTCTCATACCCTCCACTCCGGCCTGCTCCATCCGATTCTTGCTCCCCTTCCTATTTGCAAAGGATCTCTTTCCATTTTGTTTCCTTCAGCTCTCTGTTACATTCCCTTTCCTTTCTTGCCCCCCCCCCCTTCCCTCTGGCTGTTCTGCTTCTCATTTTGCTCGCTGTGTACACGTTGGGTTTCTCATGCAGAAACCACGAGGTTAAATGTGTGCATCTGAGTTTTTTGTGTGTCTTTTTGAGAGAGGGTCTCGCTGTACAGTTCAGGCTGGCCTTGAGCCCACTTTTATAGCCCAGACTGGTCTCAAACTTGCACCGATCCTCCTGCCTCAGCCTCCCAAGTGCTGAGACTACAGGCGTGTGCCTTGACGTTACAATCTCGAGGCTCATCCATTTACCTACAAATGCTTCAAGTTTACCCTTCTTCATCGTAGGATCATGCTCTGTCATCTAGAAGACCACATTTTCTTTAGCCATCACCTGTGGGTGGGTCACCCTTCCCAAGGTGAAGAGATTCACCCTTCCCTGTGGCTTTGTCAGTAATTGCTATTATTTGATCTCCTGATGATGGAGTGAGATGTTATCTGTGTTGTTTTCTTGATTTTTGTTTTTGTTTTTTTTTTTTTGACAGGGTCTTGCTACATAGTTGAGGCTGGCCTTGAACTCACTGTGTAGCCCTGGCTCACTTTGAGTCTGTGGTGACTCTTCTGCCTTAGTCTCATCAGCTTTGGGTTACAGCATATGTCACCATGCCTGGCTGAAAGGCAGGTATTGAATACGAATCTCGGGGTCAGCCAGAGAGCTCAGGGAGCACCTGCTGAGGCAGAGCACAGTGGCCAGGGTTTGGTCCTGCCTCTGGGGTGCGCTGAGATGGTAATTGAGACTGGCCTGGTGGTGCACATCTGTAATCCCAGTGGTTGGGAGGCTGAACACAGGAGGATCACTGTGAGTCCAATCTACATAGTGAGACCCTGCAGACTCTGTACTGAATACACAAAAAATAATAATTAAATACAAATCTCCCACCCAAATACAAATCTCCCAGTTGTACATTTACTTGATTTGTAGTTAGTATTTTAAATTATCTAGTTTTTTTTTTTTTTTCCTTTTTTTGCAAGACCAGGGTTCAAACTCATGACCTTGCACTTGCTAGGCAGGCACTTGTGTCATGGAGCTATCTCTCCAGCCTAATGTTTTAAATTGGTAGCAGAATATAACCACTATGATTTTCCAGATGTTCTGTAGTGATATGAGTACTCCCCTTCAAAGTGCAGTGATGGAGAACTGTAGAAGATAATAAAGGCTTTGGCAGAGGCTCAGGTGGAAATTCCTTGGGGGAAGAGATGGTAAAACAATCAAGGTGCTGATTGTCCAGCATACCTAATACCGCAAACAAACCTTGACATAATTCAGCATTGGATTATTATAAGTTGCATTCTTCACTTTAGAACAGAAACTGATAAGATGGAAGATCCTGATGGTTTATAAGATATTGCCATACACTGTGAGGTGCAGAAGAATGCTTTTTAGAATACTAGAAATATCAGACTGCTCTACCTGGCTGCACCCTGCAAGCCTGAGTAGCTGCTAAGGAAGCTCCCTGCTGACCGCTGCGGAGAGCCCCCTGATGAGCCACCCCTCTGGCCTGTGTTTCAGTACGGCTGCACTGCGCTGCACTACGCCTGCAGGATGAAAAACCAGACTCTCATCCCCCTGCTCCTGGAGGCACACGCAGATCCTCTGATAAAGGACAAGGTAAGGAGCCCGAGCCAGGGTCTGAGATTCTGTAGCAGTGCAATCTTGTCTTCTTACCTAGGGCCTGCATGGAAGGTAGACTTCCTTCTCATTTGAATAGTAGTGACATCAACTGTCCTCATTAAGCAACGAACTTATCTTATTGCTGGGTCCTGGCGGGATGGTTCAGTGGTCTAAAGCGCCTGCTTGGGAAAGCTTGGGTGGCTTCAGGGACCGAGGTTTGATTTCTGGCACCACATGCTTCGCCAACCCTGCCCTCAGGATGGGCTGAGCCCGCCATAAAAATGAGTGAATAAACAAATAAAGGTTCTGAAACAAGAAAAAAAATTTAAAAAAGAAAAAACAAAAAGAAATTATCTCATTGGTTTTAGAACTGAGTAACATTTAAAGCTGTCGTCACGCCAGAGTTTTTAATCGTGTCTTGCTTCAGTGCTAGGGATCTAATTTAGGGCTTTGAGTATGTGCTTTATTGACATTTGACTCTTTTTGCAAGCAGATAACTCTAATTCCTTTTTCTTCTTAGCACGGTGAGAGCTCACTGGACATCGCACAGAGACTGAAATTTTCCCAGATTGAATTAATGCTAAGGAAAGCATCCTAACCCGGTGACCTCACAAGTGGAGACGTCACAGAGTGAAAGGACTGGATTCTGTTTCTATCTTAGACTGCAGGTCCTCGGCCACCTAACGTGGACACCCCCATTATGGGATAACCATGACTGCCAGGGTTAATGCTTTTGAGGAGACTGTACTTGTCTCTCGTTTTTTGCTCCACGGATTTTGCCATCACCCTAACTGTTCTAGGAGACACAGTAAAGTTATTGGAGTCTCCTGCTGTGTCCAAAACTGATCTTTCCAATTCAGACTTCTCTAAGGGACAGGAGGAGCTGAGTTAACTGAGATAGATTCTCTGTTTGCAGCTGTGTTAGGCTTATCACGGATCTGTCTTGACTACATCATGCCAAGGAGAAAAATCTGCCCTTTTCAGGTCCTGTTAGGAGCAATCTAAGGTAGCGCATTTATGCCAAATGGCATATATATTTGTGAAGGTCAGAGATTCCAATGTAAATATGCCTTCATAAAACAACTTGAATAAAAGCGTTTATCAGTTGTGGAAGGTGGGTATGTTTATACAGAAATAAACATCACAAAGCAAAGCTATTTATGGAAACCTGGTTTATCCACATACCACTAGAAATTTTGGAGTGAAAGTACAAATGAAAGCTACCCTGGTTTCAATGGGACATGTAACTATTAAAATGTCTGTTGAAAATATCATTAAGGGGCTGGGAATGTAGCTCAGTGGAAGGGAACATGCTTAGCATGTGCAGAGACCTGCATTTGGTCTCCAACACTGAAAATTAAAAGAAAAAAAAATTATCCTCTTGTGGATACAGAGTGACTACTACATTTGATGGTTTGTTGATTTTATTGTAAAGTTTGTGTGTGTGTGTGTGTGTGTGTGTGTGTGTGTGTGTGTGTGTGTGTGCTTGTGGGTTGAACCCAGGCCTTGCATAGTAAAAACGCGGCATAGTGCTCCAGCCCCAGTGATGTTTATTTCCATTAACAAATTAATATTATAACTTACCTGAATAAAGCCCTCCATAAAAGACAGAAATACAATGATTAAAATGTAATTATATAATGAAATAGAATATGGATTATATTAAATGAGAGATGAATGCCAACATATTTATTTTACTCCCTTTATAAATGCTATAAAGTAGAAATATACTTTTGAAATTTGGCTCAATTTTGAGAATCAAGACTAACCTTGTCATAGACATAGACACACATTGAATCATATTCTGTATGATAAGAAATATAGTCACAGAGTGAAAGATTTTCTATCCTTCAATAGAATGAAGGTCTTAACAAAAATTAAATTTAGAAATACTTATTGAACTACCTAAGGCCCTGAAGGAGGTCGTAGTGTATAGGCTACTTCCTTATAGGTTTTAAAGCCCTTAATGTCTCTGAATTACTTACGGTTCATTAGCATGGAAATTAGTTCCTGTTAACTCCTGGGACTAAATTAAGAGTGCCCTTCATGCACCCCCATAGCTTCGGTGGCACGGACTTCATGCTTTCAGCGGTATACTGCTGACATATATAGTATACCTTTCACTGGATTTTAGATTAAGTTTGGCAAAAGAGCACTCATATCATTTACAATTGTCATTATTGAAACTGAAAATTGAACAGTGTCCTAAAGAGGTGAATCTAGATTTATGACTGAGTTGGGAGCATTGCCTGGCCATGACAGCACCAAAGGAGAAAACTTCCATTATTCCATTATGCTCATGACATTGTACAACTTTCTTTCAAGGTTTTAGTTTTGGGAGATAAAAATGGGGCCAGTATGACTCCTAAGGCACAGGATGTAAGTAAGCCAAGACTAGAGCTTAGGTGCTGATGTAATACAAATGTGCTCTATGCAATGCTTCATGTGTTTATTCATGTAGGAAGCTCACCAACAGCCTATGAAAGTACCTCCTCTGTGCTCTAGCTGTAACACTTGGCCCCATTCTGAGCATGCTTAATATACACACATCTGGGCCACATAACGTTTTCATTTCGTTAAAGGTGATTGGCTTCCTGAGGTAGGTAGTATCCTGACTCTACGGCAACAAGGTAGAAATGTCCCCCTCATTTCATCAAAATCAACAACAGTCTAGAAATTTTTTGACTTCAATATCTGTTCCAATTGTTCATTTTTCTTTACTCCTCAAAAAACGTGACTTTAGAAGAAATAAGTGTTTGAAGGCAATTACTCCAAATGATGTAGCGAGCATCTAGGCACTTGCTGCGTGTCTGGTGAAAACGAACCTTCAAAGTGGTAGCAGGTATGTAGCACAGGAAACCAATATTTTCTATCACTTTAGTTTAACTAACTGAGAAAAAAAAAAAAAAAAAGTAAATCTGAATACTTGTGCCAAATGTAGAAACTGAAGGAAAAACATAAGTCTTATCTCTGCCTTCCCTTTCAAAGATATGGTAGGTTTTCCTTCTAGAAATCCTTACAGTCTTCCACTGGACTCCTTCCTGGTCCTACCCGCATCGTCCATAAGGCAGTCCCCAAGCCTTGCCAGCATTGGAAGTTTCACAGTGACACCTTGCAGGTTCCTTGAGGCAGGCCGGTCTCCTCCTGCTTCATCAGATGAATGATTTCATTGTACATGCGGTGGGGGGCGTCCAGCCCCCAGATGAAGTCCACGTGAGCCCACTCGGGAATGTTCTTGTGATATATGAGGTTGGTCACCTCAGAGAGCAGTGTTTTCACATCTTCTGGATTTGAGAGCCAGTCCTGACCTCCCGACCACATCGCTGTCGGGACCGTCATGTCTCGTACGTTGTACCTTAAAGGAGTTGGCTGGAACGAAATAAGACCTTTAGCTCTAGATGCCATGATCGCATTTAAACTTCTGAAACCATACTTCACATGTCAGTAAATGTACATAATAAATAATTGCCTTTAAAAGTAATGTGCCTGTAAGTGTAAAAGATATTTTATCAAACATTTTATAAGCAAGGATTAGAGGTGTTCTACAGGGAAAGGCGGAACCTACTGCAAAGGCCTCTGGACCCTCCCAGACATGATCTTGCTGGAAGCTCCAAAGCTTTGGACCACGCATGGGTTGGCCCAACACTCTGCCAGTTTGAAGCAGAGGGCAGTAAAGCTGAAGTCCTGTCCCCAGCCCCAAGCCCAGCTCCCCACAGCATCCAGAGAAGGGAATGTACAGTCTTCTTTGTTCCTGGCAACCCTCACGTTCAAGCAGCACTGGAAGTTTGGCTGGTCTGGCTGGCTATGTGAGTCTGACTTCCCATAGAATTGGCGAGGATGACTTTTTCTTTTGATCACAAAATTCCCCAGAGAGCCTCAGCTCCACCCTTAAATCCCCTTCTTTGTCTTTGTCCTCCCTCAGAATTTGGAATACAGCCTTATTTAAATATGGAAGATAGGAATTACTGAGGGAGTCAGTCATATTTTTTTTCTCACCTTTCAAATGAAAAGATGAAACTAAATGTCTTGTCTAGGTCTGCGCTGCCCTGATTTGGTGGCATCATTTTATGTCTGTCTTTCTCCTTCCCTTCCATTATCTTTTTCTGGTACCCACTCTGCATGCATCAGATGCTGAAGAACATGGTCCATTAAATGTTACTGATAAATTTCAACCATCTTAAAACAGAAAAATGTTCTCTAAAGATAAACTTCGGGAAAGAGTGAAAAGGGATATTTAAAGAAATGTGTACCTATGATTGAAGATTTTTATTCAGGGAAAACCATACAGGCTGTCCAACTTTCTAGGATTTTGTTTTCAAGTTGATGTGCAGGACTTGGGCCTCTTCAAGAAATATTAGGCTGTATTTATTTATTCCCTAAAATTTTGGCTATGTAATCAATGTTTATTTACATTTACACCACTCACCCTCATCAATCATTTCAGGGCAAGATTTTATACTCAGAAGAACATAGTTATCACATTCTGATTCTCTACATTTTTAGTTAAAATTTTATTTCTTTTTTTTTTTTTTCCTATGGATTTAGTAAGTACAGGGTATGGAGGGACTTACTACACAGATCATACTCTAATGATCCTCCTGTTTTCAGCTTCCCAAGCACTGGGACTGGTGGTGCCACGCCCAGTGTCAGTCACTTCTCGGTGTGCCCTGGGGGTGGGGCTGGAGGCATGGTGGGGACTGAACCCTGGTCCCTGTACCTGCCTGAGGAGGCACTTTAGTCTGCTGAACTATCTGGCCAGGTGTAAATTTTATTTCATAGCACTGGCTTCATATTTTATAGGGTAGTATCATAAATTTCTCAGTATAATCAAGAACACCAAGATTATTTAAGCCAATAATCATTTTAAATAGAAAATAAGTCCTGCCTGATGAATCAGTGTAGTCTATAGTAGCAGCTCATAAGCATATAGTATAGAAGCAGGATACGCCCAGCAGTCCCCTCTTCCTGTCTCGTGTTCTTCCCATGGTGCCAAGAAATGTCTTCACCACCTCCATCCTTGTTTGTCTTCTTGTTTTTCTTAAATGCTAAAGAGCCTTCTAGTGCCACTGTATGCACTCTCCCTTGGACTCACTCAACCCCATCCTGCTGCAGAAAATCCCAGTTTCCTGCTCACAAGTTTCCACCACCAAAACGCCTTCAATTCTGCAGCAGAAATAGAGTCGCCTCTTGGCTAACCTGTGAACCTGCTCAGTTTGAAAGGCAGTCAATCCTAAAGTTTTATTTATTTATTTTTATTTTTTTGGTAGAATTCTTATATTTCACTCTTAGCCTTGCAATAAGCTGTTCCTGTGACCTGCCTTGCACGCATTGCCAGAGGACGCAGTTGCGGTGCCCGGCATTTGGCTGGCTTACATGATTGCCTTTTTCCAGATTCTTGGTTTCACTTCCCCAGTCAAATGCTCGTAGTTCCCCAGAATTCACTGCCTGCAAGGAGGAAAAACATTTATGAGCTATTCCGAGGTGCTGTTGGGCCAGGGAGATAGTTCAGCAGCACAAGCGCCTGCCTGGCAGGCAGGAAGCTCTGAGTTCAACCCCTGGAACCAACCAAACAAACAAACCAAAAAACCAAAGGTGATGCTGGGCTGGCAGAACTGTGCTGTCAGGTATTCAGTTGGCAGGAAGCAGGGAGCGAAGCTGCCTGAGCTGCTGCTTTTCACCTTGGAATAATCTTTAGAGAAGAGTAAAAGCATGCGCGAGGAAGAAAATTGATGGTAAAACCATGACCACCACACTGTCAGCTCCGGGAAGTGTGAGTTCACACTTGACACAGAGCAAGCAAGTGCTCTGTAGAGTTGCGCCGTGTGGTGATTCTGGGAGATGGTGGCCAACATCTAGTTCAATTTAGGAGTTATATTTTGCTTTGATCACATACACACACACACACACACACACACATACACACACACACACACACACACCTTTTTCTCCCAAGATGGCAGACAGAGGTTGAAGCATGAAGGACTCCTATGAAAATCTCTTTGGACAGTTGGGCCCAGCTTTGCACTGTCTTAGTTTTTCCTACTTTCCTCTGCTGCTGGGGGAGCCATAACAGGAGAATATGGACACAGAATTTCCTTCAAGAACATCGCTGAGGTGGGTACAGAGAGAGGTCTCACTTGGACCATCATAACTTTAAGACCCTCTTTGAAGACGCCGTTAGTCCAATCCTATCCTTTCCTCCCGTCTCCTCAAAAGTCTCAACGACTGAGGTCAAGTTCACAGTTCTGATCTTTGATCAGATTGCACAGCAGCTCAAAACAAGAACAAAGCCCTGCACATCAAAGTGGGAACTTTTTTTTTTTTTTTGTCTTTTGGAGACAGGGTCTCGCTATGCAGTTGAGGCTGGCCTTGAGCTCACTTTTGTAGCCCAGGCTGGTCTCGAACTCGCATCGATCCTCCTGCCTCAGCCTCCCAAGTGCTGGGATTACAGGCATGCGCCACCACGCCCGGCTTTATTTTTTTTTATTTTTTTCAAAGTGGGAACTTTTGCTTACTTCAGACAAACTGTGCCAGGACTTTTAGAAAACACAAGATCAACATTCTTACCTGGCTCCAGTGGAGAATGTTCTGCACAGATGTTCCGGCAGGAGAATGGGCAACATACACATTTGCTCGGCTCTGTAACAAAGCATGAGAGGTCGGGGGGCCACACAAGAACTCACAAGATGTGCCCTGTGCCCAAGGAAGTCTCTAGAGTGTTGTCAGACTGAGGAATGGGCACATCATCAAGTGGTCAGAGGTCTTCTATGACATAGTAATGCACAAGTGCACATACATAAAAAGTCACTAAATATATTCCTGGGCATCTGTGTTCTTCATTTGAGAATAGTTCCTCATTATTCATTAAAAACCTTTATTAGACATATATATATATATATATATATATATATATATATATATATATAT
>PVJA010045163.1:0-5000 GCA_004027025.1 Myocastor coypus
CAATAAAAAAATTGAAAAAAAAAATAAAAAGATAATCATTCCTTAAAAATAAAGTCTCTGACACTTTACGCAAGACTAGAAAACTTAAATTATACATAATCCCCCCAAAAAAATAATTTCATAAAAGATAAAGATAGTATACTATGGGGAGGATTTGTAATTCTGAAAAACAAAACAGATATACAAAATAATTCAAGTTTATTTTTTAAGGGCACTATAGTTTTTATTTTTTAATTTTTATTTTATTGATTTATTTTTTTCTTGTTTCAGAACTTTTCTTTATTTATTCTTATGGCCAGCTCAGCCTGCCCTGAGGGCAGGGCTGGCGCAGCATCTGGTGCCGGGGATCGAACTGTGGTCCCTGCAGCCGCCTAAGCTTTCCTAAGCAGGCACTTTAGACCACTGAGCCATCCTGCCAGGCCCCAGGGTACCATAGTTTTAAACTGTTTTATTTTTTCAATTAAATAAAAGTACTGTGTTACTAGATTATATGAGACTTTGCTGAATCAGATAGACATACCTGTTAGGTCTTGAGCGTTGGTTACACTCTCTTGCTGAACTTGCAGAATACTAGTTGGTGTACACTGCACAAAAAAGTAAAATGGATCGGTGAAGTTTTACAAATCTTAGTTTTGAAGTTTCCTGACAACCTTATATAGTAAAAGCTTAACAACTGATCTTAAACACTTAAATTTCTCAAGTATTTTGAAGATTTTAGTTGTCCATAACTTGGCCTTTTTAAAATCTTATTTCGAAACAAGGTCTCACTAAATTGTCCAAACTCAGCTCTAACTTCATGCCTCAGCCTTCCGTGCACCACTGTGCATGGTGAGATGACTTCTAAAGTGACAAGATAGATCTAAATCCTTCAACATGTTCTCTCCATGTGCCCTGTACTGTAAGCAGATGACATCTCTATGGCACAACTTCTTACCTTTGCCCCCATAGTAGTTTCAATGAGTCTATCTTCATAAAACTAATAGGTAGGCATGGTGGTGCAAGCCTGCAATTCCAACTCTGGAGACTTCAGGTATGGGAAGTTTATCAAGTTAGCAAGACTCTACTTCAAAAGAAAAAGTGGAGGAGGGGACACCAGGGATATAGCTCAGCGTCAGTGGCCTAAAATCAATCCCTAATGCTACAGTAAAATAAAACTCATTTACACTTTCCCCACAAAGCAACCCTGATGGTAATTCTCTAATGCTCATAATTTTTTCTTCCATTTTAAAAAATTTTTTATTTTTATTTTTTAGGGAAGGGTCTATTGGGTGTTGAGGGTCTCACTACTGGATTGGACTTGTTTACAGCCTCCTGAGAGCTCGGATTACAAGCACATGCCACCACACCCAGTCCAACTGCCATCTCAGCATGCCCCGGGAGTGGAGCTTAACTTTCATTTTATAACCAACAATGTGGATAACAGATTCAAAGGAGACTCATCAATGGATACCAAAACAACTAGGTTGCTGGGATTCACTGGACAATTTACTAACACAAAGTAGAAAAGACCCTTAAAATGGAGAAATCTGGCAGACACTATTCTAAGCCAACAACATTAATAACGGAACAAACTGACATTGTGAATCTCTTGATGTGTTAGGGGAAAAGCACAACATCACCTATGTAGTAATCTTCTCCAAAAACTAAAGGCAAAGATGAGCAGTCAATTACAAAAAAAAAAAAAAAAAAACCCACAAAAATCCTAATTGTAGCGCAGCCTAGACTTGTGTATAATGTCCAGCTTATGAAGAGAGAAAATAAAATCTATGTAAAGGAGGAAAAAAATGTTAATTATGTCCATGCATCTTGCCAGATGCCAAGTCACTCTGGATGGTGAACTCGCCCAGATAAAAGGGATGTGGTAGCAAACAGTGTGAGTAACATGGGTCCTGAGATGAGGGGTACCTCTGATGCCCACAAAGATATTTCTCATTCTGCATAACTTGTACCTGGCTTCCTCAGGTGTGCTATGATGAACAGCAAAGCAAGCCTTCCGAGTTGTAGACACGACAGGAGTGTTTTCCTGTCCTTTCATTGCTGGTGATATCAAAAAAGCCAGGAGGAGCCGGGCGTGGTGACTCACGCCTGTAATCCCAGCACTCGGGAGGCTGAGGCAGAAGGATCAGTGCGAGTTCGAGACCAGCCTGGGCTACAAAAGTGAGCTCAAGGCCAGCCTCAACTGCATAGCGAGACCCTGTCTCAAAAAGACAAAAAAAAAAAAAAAAAGCCAGGAGGGTAAGTTACACCAGTTGGGCCTTTACCATTGATCTTAATGAGGCACTACATGCAAACCTTCCTCATCTTACCCCCTGACTGGGATAATGAAGTGTGTTCCTTAGGAAAATGATGAGACACAGACATTCTCTCAGTTTGTGGGAACCAGTGGATGCATAAGGAGCAAACACACCAATTTATCCAGCGCTTAGTCTTTTGGAGGTGCCACTGATTTCAGTTGTTTCTTGGGGCCAAAGCATAGCTGAGCTCTCACCAACTTGTTTTCCCTACTGGTATAATGCTGCCACCACCTACTGCCATGCTGGTGTGGCACTCTTCCTGCTGCTACACAGCCCAGGGAGCTTTTCAAGGAAAACAGTAACATTTGGCCCTTATTCTTAGAGATTAATAAATGTGAGTGGAAGCAACCCCTACAGAGTCTTGTACAAATCTCTACTGTATCACCTACCAGACTGAGTCTAAGGATTCATTTACTCATCCTGTCCCCCATAGATTTGTGCCCCACTGCTTACAAGTACAAGACAGGGAGTAGTAACATTGCAAAAAATATCCACTCTGAGTACAAAATGGATTTTCTATGTATAAAACAATTTCTAAGAGCCAGGCAAGGTGGCACATCTACAATCTCAGCACTTGGGAGACTGAGACAGGAGGATCACAGCAAATTTGAGGCCAGCCTGGGATACTAGTGAGTTCAAGGCCAACATGAACTACATGGTGAGAACCTGTCTCAAAAAAATAAAACCTGAGTATTTTCCTGAAAGAATTAAAAGCATTACAACGATATACGCTTACCTATGTTCATAGTGGCACAGTTTGTAATAGCCAAATCTTGGAAACAACACAAATGCTCATCAACTGGTAAATGGATGAAGAAGACATAGGATCTATCTATCTATCTATCTATCTATCTATCTATCTATCTATCTATCTATCTATATCTATCTATCTATCTATCTATATCTTCTATCTATCTATCTATCTATCTATCTATCTATCTATCTATATATCTGCATTAAGAAGGATGATACTCAAGACTTTCTAGGAAAATGGATGCACCTTGAGTCCATACTCTTAAATGAAATAAATCTAACACATGTAAGTAGTACACTGTTTCTCTGGCATTGAAAAACCAAAAGTGTACATAAGGACCAAAATGTATATCAGTATTGCAAAATAGGATGAAAAGAATTAAGTGGTGAAGGAAACGAGGAGAAGGGGGAAAGGAAAGAAGGGAAAGATGAGGGGGACATGTAAATGAAGCTTTTGTAAATGAGGGGACAAGTAGGGTAAAAGGACAGAAGGAGAAGTATAGGTATAAATTTTCTACAATAATTTTGATCATATTATATGTAAAATGTAGAATGAAATCAGATTGAAAATTTGTTTTTGAAAGTTTTTATACTAAAGCTGGTTAACAACATTTTTATCTCTACATTCCAGAGACTTAAAGACATATTTAATTAAAATTAAATTGCAGTACATTCTTGAAAATGGTAAAAGCTCTAGGAGAAATGGATTGCTGACTGTTAGGAGCTCATATGAGAAAAGCAAGTACCTAAGCACACTTGAGATTGTTCAAATGAACACTTCATGTATCAGTTATAAAAACTTACAGAACTGTACACTCATAGGGTGATGTTTGGGGCACTACTAATGTAGCTTGCCTAATACACATAAAGCTTTGGGTTAGATCCCCAGCACCAAAAAATAAAATTAAAAATAAAAAGAAATTAATGTATATGTATAATTATACACACAGAATGTGTATTTACACATAAAAGTTAGTGTATGAAAATTATACTTTCATGCTTTGTTTTAATGGGAAGACACATCTGCCACCCCTTGTGACAGTCTACATTCTTTTACCTCTGGCGCAGAAAGTGGGTCGCTGTCTCCTTTAGTGTCTTCTCTCAGGGGTTCTTCAACAGAATTTTCACTGAGACCCCCACTGAAAACAAGTGTCGGGGGCCCTGACTCAGAGGAGAGAATGGGAGCACCTGGCAACAACTGAACTTCTTGAGAGCTCTCTTCCTGATCCTCACTTCTAAAAAAAGAGAGTTTAGTATTAGGATATTGTGTGAAATCAGCTAAAAACTGTGGAAGTACATTAGTGCTAAGTGTGTCTGAGATCACCTAATTTAATGGCTTTGAGCTTGTAAAGTATATTCAATTCAATAAATTTTTTTTCCAATCAAATTCTTACAGCCAAAGCCTATAGCTACAGCTGAGTCCCAGAATCTTTCTTCCCTCTTTTACCTTTTGGTTGGGTTTGCTTCTTGTGAAATACTGGTCCCTTTGATATCCTGCACACATGCCAACTGGTCCTGCTCCTGACTCTCTGCTGTCGTGCCTGTCCCAAGGTTTCTATCCTCCACTTCTGTTGCTATGGAAGCACTGTCCTCAGTTTCTTAAACAAAAAACATACTTAAGATGTAGTTCATAATAATACCACTACAATCTCCATGTTAGAAACACATCCTCCCTTACAACAAAGGCAGCAATGCAGTGACTCCTCCACACTTCTTCCCTAAATCCAAAGTCTAGCATATTCAGGTCCACTCTGGACACAAATGTTTCAACAGTGAAAGAATGATTAACAAACCACACATACAACATATTTCAGTGATGGCTGCTATTAACAACTGTATCCCTACTTTGTGGTAATAGTAAAAATTCACATCCACAAGGAAATTACAGGTGAGTACACAAAGGTTTTGGGAAAGGAACTGTGAAGCAAATACTAACACAAAGGGGAAGGAAAA
>PVJA010045163.1:7500-15783 GCA_004027025.1 Myocastor coypus
GGTGTGTGTCATGCCTGGCTAACATAAATGTGCATCTTACCATATGTAACATGTTTCAAACTACATGGTGGTACCTCAGGACTTGTTTTTTCCTTCTGTTTTTGAGACAGGGTCTCAATATATATAGCCAAGCTGTTCTTCATCTTACTATGGAGCCTCGACCGGCCTTGCATTTCTAGCAAACCTGTCTCAGCCTCTTAAATATGGAATTATAGGTGTGCACCACCACAACCAACCATACTTATTAATTGGTTCTGGGAGGCATGAGTAACATCAAAAACAGCAAATACCAAACAAGTTGTTTGGTAGGATGTACAAGGCAATGGACACTAACAGGCTTCCTGCTTATACAGCAAATACCAAATAAGTGCTAAGTGTCAAGGCAAAATATCACACTAATGTACCAATTCCATGAACTGCAAAGCAGTACCAATGTATGAGTGTATACATACTGTGGAATCATTGCATCTATTCAAATTAACAAATGTGTTAATTCAAGAGTTAGCATTTTTGTAGTAAGGGCACACAGTATCTGTTCATTTTACATTTTAAGAATATTATACAGCCGGGCGTGGTGGTGCACGCCTGTAATCCCAGCACTCGGGAGGCTGAGGCAGGAGGATCGATACGAGTTTGAGACCAGCCTGGGCTACAGAAGTGAGCTCAAGGCCAGCCTGAACTGCATAGTGAGACCCTGTCTCAAAAAGACCAAAAAAAAGAATATTATACATTATAACATCATGAACTATGGTCACCATGCTGTTCAATTATGAAACTAATACTAAACCATATGTACACTACAGTATATGCATTCTAAAGGAAATACACATGAATAATCACACATTTGTATAAATGTAGGTGTATGTGTGGTAAATGCACATATATGTGTATATGTATATATATATATATATATATATATATATATATTTTTTTTTTTTTTTTTTTTTTTTTTTTTTTTTTTTTTTTTTTTTTTTTTTTTTTTTTTTTTTTGGTCTTTTTGAGACAGGGTCTTGCTATGCAGTTGAGGCTGGCCTTGAGCTCACTTTTGTAGCACAGGCTGGTCTCGAACTCACATCAATCCTCCTGCCTCAGCCTCCCGAGTGCTGGGATTACAGGCGTGAGCCACCACGCCCAGCAATGTACTTATATTATACATCCTCATTTAGATGTGCCTGTATAAATACTAAAAAGGGCTTAAAGATATAACTAAATGCAAAGATTCTGAATTTAATCCTCAGTATTAAAAATAAACAAAACAGACCATTAATAACAGCTTGTTACAGTTAGTGAGATGAGGGAGCTATGGACCAAGGAAGGGGAGGGAGCTCAGTCTGTAATGCCCTTTTGGGTGCTAATCTACTGTCTCCACAAGTGTCGCTACACCTTTCTAAGAGACTTACATTATCAAGTATACACATACAACAACATATACACATAAAATATAGCAAATAGAGCAGACATACCAATTAATTAAATTACTGTTGGATTTCTGAATACTTATTTTACTTTTTTGTGTATCTTAAACTTTCTATAATAATTGCAAATATATCAACTAAATGTTTCCTTGAAATGCAAATACAATGTCCTGTGCCAAAGTGATTTTGTAACTTCTAAGAAAACAACAAAGTTTACCTTTTTGACTCTCCACTTCTTCCCCTCCAGGTCTACTAGTAATTTCCTGATGAGTATCAACCCTATTGATCATTAAGACCTTCAGATCCAGCTCAGGCTTGGCTAATGTACTTCCCATTCGCAAATTACCATCCACCTTAGAACCTGCACTCCTAGAAGTGAAGAAGTTAACAGTTATTATGCAATAACTTGTCTTTTTTTTTTTTTTTTTCTTTTTGAGACAGTCTCGCTATGCAGTTCAGGCTGGCCTTTAACTCACTTTTGTAGCCCAGGCTGGTCTCGAACTCACACCAATCCTCCGGCCTCAGCCTCCCAAGTGCTGGGATTACAGGCATGTGCCAAATAACTTGTCTTAACACTGATACATTCCACCTAGCCTTGGGCTACCTATCAGGGGATATACTGTTTGTGAATGCTCATTTCTTTATCACTGAGCTACATACCTAGTCCCAAAGTTTTGCTTCTTTTTTTTCCTGTGCTGGCAATTGAACTCAGAGCCACTGCACTGAGCTAAATCACCAGTACTTCATTTATTTATTTATTTGTTTGTTTGCCTGTTTATATTTTGAGACAAGGGCTCACTAAACCACTAAATTGCCTAAACTGGGTCCAAATTTGGGGTTCTCCTGCCTCAACTTCTCAGAATGTTGGCTTTATAGGCATGGACCACTATGCACAGCTAAATATTTCTTCCTTCCTTTTTTTTTTTTGTGTGCCAGCGATTAAACACAGGATCTTGAGCTTGCCAGGCAGGTGACTATGCCACTGAGCTATCTCCCCAGCTCAAGCATTTATTTCTTACTGCTAAAATAACCAGTAACTTTACTACACGTCTAGAGAAGGCCACATTTATGAAATAGTACACATATATAAATCTATTTCATTAATGCTTCAAAGACATATGAAACACTGTACAGTGATATCTCTGTTCACAAACTAAATTCTCTCCACATTTCTGGTCCCAAACTAAACTGGAAAAGAACAAAAGCAAATTTCCCCATAAGGTCAATATTGAATCTAAACACTGAATTTGAGTTAGTTATAACCTAACTCAGTTTTTAACCACAACTGTGGAAGAACTAAGTTCATGAACCAAGGCGCCACTGCAGAGTTTTGATATGCAAAACATTAACCCATTACAAGCTAAATCAGCCAGGACTTAATGTAATGTCTAAGAAATTAGCTTTGCCTAATTTAAATTTAGATTAAAAATACTCAGAGTTAGTTAGGCCAGGGAGATAGCTCTGTGGCATAAGTGCCTGCCTGGCAAGTGCAAGGTCATGAGTTCGAACCCCGGTCACACACACACAAATATACTTAAAGCGACACACTGAAGAGATGGGACATAAATACATTTACTAATTGAATACTAAAATAAACTTAGTTAAAAAATAAAATTAAATAAACCTGGTTGATGTATCCTCCATTACTTCCTTCTTTAAATCAATGTCTTCTCTAGTCTGTTCCTCTGACACACTCTTGTTTTCTTCTGATGCAGAAGATATATTAATGACAGGTGAAGAGAACTCCTGACATTCATGAACAACTTTGTGACTTACATCATCTGGGCCGAAAGGAATATGACTTTTATCCTTTGAATGAACATCAGGAAGTACACATACTCCTACTGTAGAAAAAAAAAGGAAAAACTTCATCATACTACAAGTAAAAATGAAGCTGGGTACAGTGGTGCATGCCTCGTAATCACAGCAACCAGGGAAACCAAACAGTTTCTATCCAGCCTGAGCAAATTAGCAAGGCCCTACTTCAAAATAAAAAAAAAAAATAGAAATAAAATAGGCTTGAGGAGTAGATCAGGGCAAAAGCCCTGGGTTCCTTTCCCCATACAAAAAGCAGAAAAAGTAAAAATGAGCCCCTTTGTTACTTGCAGAAACTACATAAACTCAAGCTAGGACTGCCTTCAGTTACTCTCTTTTATATTTAGTACAGGGCCTACAGGGTCTCATTATGTAGATTAGATTTGTAGCAACCTGCCTGTGTTCAGCCTATCAACAGCTGGGATTACAGGCTCGTGCCACCATGCCCAGTCTCAATAGCCATTTCAGCATGCCCTGAGGGCAGGGCAGGCAGGTTAACTTTTAAAAGATGTATTGCATCTTCTAGAGGTCTATGATGGGCTTTACTCTGATACTTAGCATCAGAAACCTGCCCAGTATGCATTAGCACCAGTAAAAAGTCTAAGAAGGAGGGCTGGGGATGTGGCTGGGGTGGGCAGGGCACATGCTTAGCACAAATGAGAGAGGTCCTGGGTTCAACCCTTAGTATTGTGCCCTCCCCCCAAAAAGCCTAACGACTAAAATTACGATACGATAATGAAATTCTAGGTCAGTTATAACTGTCAATTATACAAGTAGTATAATTATCCAACTAATGTAGTTAAGGTAATAGTAAGGATCACAGCTTCTAATTTCACCTAAATATATTAAAAATTTCAACTGTAATATGTTTTTGGCTCTGTCCAAATTACCAGAACAGCGTATTTATTCAACAGCCCCTACTAGCCTCTCACAGATTACCTGTCATCTAATTTGAAGGCTATTTAGGCAGCAGCAACTCCTTTGCTAAGGAAATACATTAAGTGAACAATGAGTTCAATTAATCACTGAGATTTGTGATAAAGTAGAAAATTCACTAGACAACTATTCTATGAATATACACTATTCTTAATAAACCATGTTCACTATCTCAAAATGGTTGCCACTACATCTAACAGGGCTACAACAGTATGTCATGCACAAATACTACGTCTTCTAGAAAAACAAGTGATGATAATTTCAGATATAAAAGACTTATCACTTGAATCATGCATATGACTTCTTAGCAGTTATATTCTAAGTTTCGCTTTGGTGGCCTTGTCTTCCATTCTTACCATTATCCTGTTCTGTGCTCATCTCTGACTGCAATACCAGGTTTCCCATGGTAAGTAAGGTTATGGCTGCTTCTGTACTTCCATCACTGGGACCTGATGAAAATCACACATAATTGAAATAGATGAAGGGGTGTGGAAATAGGTCTACTTAAAACAGACTCTGGATAAGTAGGGGAAAAAAAACAAACATATACTCTGAACTCAGGTGTTTTCCTTCTAGTAATGGTTTCACCAGTATGCTATTTCCTTACTAATGCGGTGTTTTGTTCAGCTTATATTACCAATTTAAAAAATGTCAACTCTTAGTTTTTACTTGCTGAAAACACAAACTTCCTTATTATACATTTCACTCAGTTCACCTTGATATCAAGTGCTATGGTTTGATCTAAAATATCCCCCAAAGGGCTAGGATGACAGCTAGAGCTTCTGGAAGGTGACTGGATCATGGGGTGATATACACATTGATGGATTCACCCACTGATGAGCTCAAAGCTGAGTGTGGGTAGGTGGAGGCCTGGCTGGAGGAACAGGATGTGAAAAGATGTGCTCTGTCCCAGCTCCCCCCACCACCATTCTCCAGCTCTGTTTCTCTGCCAGGGCCCTCCACCATGACCATGCCTTGGAGCCAGCCCATGCTAAACTAAAGTCCCGTACCTAAGAAATTCTTCCTCCTGATAGTGACCGCATGTCAGACCTTTTGTCACACCAAACGGAAAGTATTTAATATACAAGGTTTAACAGAGATAATTTGTTCAGCAGCTGAATCTTTTTATCCAGTACTCTAGCAAACCAACTCATGTCCAAACCGCCCCGTGGCTAAAGCACTGTGCTAGTGCTCACCCAGCATTTCTAGCAGCATCCCTGTAAAAAGTTACCTGCTCTATCCTGGGTCTGTTCACCCATGGTCATTTCCTAAAATGAGAGGAGATGTATAAATATTTAAATATTTTAGACATTTCTCCTAAACACAAGGTCCTTTTTCCAAAAAGAAATGCACTTTATAAGAGTTCACATACATTTTAATTACTTTTAATAAGAAAGTACAATGTGACAGTCTCAAAACACATTAGTAGTACATTCCCAGTAACTGATACAAAGCATATTGTTGTCTTCATTGTAGTTATACAGAGCACAGGGTGTAGACATGTTTTAATGGTTATTAGTACAATAGATTTCTTCTCTTTGATCTAAGAGAATCATGTACATTTTAATAGCAATAATAAAGCCTTTTCTTAATATGTAACTATTTTAAAATGTCAGAAACAGAGTAATAACTTGTCTCTTGCTCTTACCTTTCTCTTATGTGCAAATTATAACTCTAACCATATGCTACATACATTTAACTGTTTTGACTTCTCCACATTCATAATCCTTCCATCTAGTCAAACTTGCTGCCAGTTTGTATACAATGAAAACAAGTACAAGCATCAGAATTCTTTTACACTACTAAGTAGCTTTAAACTGATATGATTTTTAGTAAACTGATGTGGGGTAATGCTTAATGTATTTTTTTTTAAGTTTTATTTATTTTGTTTAAACCTCATTTATTTGTTTGTGTTATGGCTGGCTCAGCCCACCCTGGGGTGGGGGCGCACAGCATGTGGTGCCAGGGATCGAGGAGCAGTCGCAGCACTTGCCTTAACTTTCCTCGGCAGGCGCTTTAGACCACTGAGCCATCTCGCTGGCCCATGATTAATGTATTTATACAGTTGATAAAACAAAACTTATTAACCTGTATAATTCATTAACCTATACGGTATATACTAAAAAGGGACAGGGGGAGGGGGAGAGAAAGGACATGAAGAAAAAAATAGCAAAACACAAAACCCAAAAATCATAGCCTTTCCCAGGGAATATCCACTGAATGCTTTACATTTGTCCTACACTGTGGAAACACTGGAATTGAACTCAGCACCTTTGCACTGAGCTATATAGGCTCAGCCCTTTTATATTCTGAAATAGGGTTTTGCCAAATTGCTGAATTGTTCCAGCTAGGCTCAAACTTTGAATCTGTCTCAGCCTCCTCAGAGTAGTAGAATTACAGAAGTGTGTCATCACATTATCTTAGACTACAATTTTTTGAAAAAGTACAATTTTAAAATTCTGAATTTCCTTGTCTCTTTTTCACCTATCTTTATTTCTTGCTCCCATCCCAATATACTGGATTGGTGTTGGTCCAAGTCTAAAACAGCTGGTGCCTTTGAAAGAAACAACGCAAGTGCAACACAGGGAGAATACCAACCCTGGTACAGTGAGGACAGACTGGGATTTACAGTGCCTTAAGGAAAAAAATGACAGGCACCCCAAACAATGCCAGAAGGCTTCTCCCTCCAGAAAGAGCCAGCACTATATCACATGTTGTTTTGCACTTCTAGACTCCAGAACTAGAAGAGAATATATTTCTGTTTTCAGATATATGTTGCATCTAAGCTAGAAAACTGGTACTGAGAGTAGCAAACTTATCTCTATTTAGAGATGATATAAAGATACTAAATATACAGGAAATATTAAGGAATACATTGAAAAACTAATTAGAAGTAACATAAGCAAAACTGCAGGATCCAAAACTAATATATAAAAATCATTTCTACTTCTATGCACTTGTAAGAAGGAATCTGAAAGTGAAATTAAGAAAACAACCCCTTGCAGGTCTAGGGCACATGTCTATAATCACAGCACCGTGAGGGCCTGAGGAAGATAACAAGTGTGGGAAACTAACTTAGCAAGAATTTGTCTCAAATTAAAAACAATTTAACATGAGTGGAGGATGTAGGTCAGTGCAAAGACTCTGGGTTCCATCCTCAATACTAAAGAGGTGGTAGCAATGAATACATTTGTTACTTGCAGAAACTAATAATTCTAGATGGATGCCTCCATTTACAAATTTTGAAAACCTGTACTTTATGGTTTGGACATTGTGATGGGCTTCATACCAATGTTCTGGCAATGAGAAGTCCTAGAGGGAACATGAATCAAATGACCATTATCAAAACTAACAATGCTTGTGATTTAAAGGGAACCACCAAGAACACAAAAAGATAACCCAAAGAATAAAAGAAAATACAGTATTGGTAAATCATACACTTGATAAGCAACTGGAATCTAGACTATGTAAAGAATTCTTACAACTCAACAAAATTGAGATAAATGGCCCAACTAAAAAATAGACAAAATACGGAACGGACATTTCTCCAAAAATCATGACCAATAAGCATGTGAAATAATTCAACATCATTGGCCATCAGGAAAATGCAAATCAAAACCATAATGAAACATGCCTTCATCCCAAATAGAACATAGCAAGTATTGGCAAAGATATAGACACAGAGCCTCACACACTGCTGGGAATGTAAAATGGTTGAGCTGCTCTGGAAAACAGTTCGGCAGTTTCTCAAACGATTAAGCATAGAGCTAACATATAACCTAGCAATTACATTCTTAGGAATGTATCCAAGAGAAATAAAAACTTCTACTCTCACAAATAGCTGTATATGAGTATTTAGAACAGACAAAAGATGAAAAACAACCTAAATGTCCATGAATAGATGAATGAAAAGAATGTAATAAATTATTTGGCTCAAAAAGTAAGGGCTGGGGAGATAGCTCAGTAGAATAAGTGCTTGCCTGGCAAATGCAAGGACCTGAGTTCAATCCCCAGTTCCGCAAAAAAATTAAAAATAAAAATAAAAATATCTTAGCCGGGCGTGGTGGCTCACGCCTGTAATCCCAGCACTTGGGAGGCTGAGGCAGGAGGATCGTTG
>PVJA010045164.1:0-15788 GCA_004027025.1 Myocastor coypus
TCCTGTCCCCACAACCTTATGTTCTGCTGGACTAGAAGTCCTAGGCCCAGAGGGGTCAAGGCTCATACCAGGAGGCACAGCAATGATACCATTGAACTGGAAGCTAAGATTTCCCTCTGGTCACATTGGACTTCTCATGCTTCTGAGGAAACAAGCTAAAAAAGGAATCACAGTGTTGTCAGGGGTGACTAACCCAGATTATCAAGGAGAATTTGGATTACTACTCCACAATGGAGGAAAGGAAGAATATACAGGGAGTGCAGGAGATCCCTTGGTGAACCTCTTAGTATTGTCATGCCCTGTTATTAAGGTGAATGGGAAGCTACAACAACCTAATACAAGCACAATGACAAATGGCCCAGAGCCTTCAGGAATCAAGGTATGGATCACTCCACTAGAGAAAGAACCAAGACCTGCTGAGGTACTTGCTGAGGGCCAAGGGAATACAGAATGGATAGTAGAAGAAAGTAGTTCCAAATATCAGCACCTACCCTGCGATCAGCTACAGAAGAAGGGATTATAATTATATTGTTTCACCCCTGTATATAGTTGTGTTATAATACAATATGAACAGATTTAGTACCAGTTCTTAAGGATTAGCCTATGTCAATGAAGAAGGTATTAGTGCATTTCCATTTGTACGCAGGATAGTATAGTTATAACAATGTTAGGCACAATTATATGCATATCTCTGTATCTCGAGACTGATTTAAAGACATACATCTAGTTGCCAAGTTCACAAGGGCTGGATCATAGTGGTTGATACATTGTGTCAACTTGACCAGATGCCTGTGGTCGATACATTGTATCAGTTGCCTGAGCTGTGAGGGCTCTGCCCCAGAGTAACTCAGAACAAAAGGGGTTGATAAAGGAGATAAAGTCAGCTTGAACTTTATCTCCTGGCTCCCAGCACAGACTCTTCAGCCTGCAGATTGAATTCTTCAGCTTTCTGTAGCAGATTCTTCTGTCTTCCATTGCAAACACAACGGCTGACCGTTAGAGACTGTTAGAGATAATTAGAAAGTGGTAGAAACCTGTAAAGACCAGTAGAGACCATTAGAGATGGAACACTGCAGTGAGTATAAAAGGCTTGGGACCAAATCCTTCAGTTGGCAGTGTGCAGACTCCTTCGGCTCACTTCCTCATGTGACTCTGGGACTGGTACATCTTGTGTTATATCTGTTCCTCTAGTAAAACCCGGACTAAAACGTGGGCCATTGGAAAGATCCCTGAGTTCAATGCTAGCAAGAGTTCCCTGTGCAAGTGCTGACTACAGTGTGGACAGCAGGCTGTTGTGGAAGTCAGACTCCATAATGTGTACACAGCAGCAATAGCTAAACTTAACTCCAGTTCCTTTGAACACTGAGAAGCAGCCTGCTCACTACCCTCTAAGTGTGTGCCAAATAGGTGGTACTGATCCAGAGCAGGTCAGCTCAAGTGATCCACAGAGAGAAGATAAAAGATGACAACTCATTGCACGAGATGCAGACACAGAAAACCTTTTGATGTGAGAGATGGTGTCATAGTCTGCTTTTGTTACTATGACAAAATACCACAGGCCATGTAATTCATAAAGAAACCAAGTTTATTTGGCTCATGGTCCTGTAGGCTAGAAAGTGTAAGGACTTGGTGACAGCTTTCATTAAAGCCTTGAAGGCTTTAGTGTTGTATTACCTCGTGGTAGAAGGCATCACATGACAAGAAGGCAAATGGGCACATGCCAAAGATGCTGTTTATGAAACAAGCTGGTCTTGCAAGAACTGAAGCGTTCCTGCCAGAACTACCACAGCCCTACTGTAATGCCTTAATCCATTTATGAGAGTGGAAACTTTGTGACTTGGACATCTTCTGTTAGGTCCTGCTTTCTCACACTCCACAATGAGAGTTAATGTTCCTGAACATGACCTTTTCAGGACACATTAAAACCATAGAGAGTAATATGCTTAGAAACCATTTAGCTCCGCATCATCCAGAACCATTACCACGAGCTACAGTTGGCTGTGGAACAGTTGAAGTGTGGCCAGTACCAGCGAGGAAGTCCTCTAAGTATAAAATATACACCAGAAGTTGAAGACCTTGTATGAAGAAAGGAATGTATAATATCTCGCTACTTCCTTTTATGCTGATTACATGTCAAAATTATATTTTAGATACACTGCGTTAAATAAAACACACCATTAAGTGTATAACATTACAAAGTGACATAGGGAGTCTTTTGGGGGTGATGATAGTGCTCACTATCTCATCTGTGTGATGGCTTTACAGGTGCCAACATACATATCAAGCTGCACATTGGAGGAGTCAGGGATCAAAATCATGGTGTCAGGCATGCCAAGCAAGCGTTCCACCAATGAGTCTTATTCCATGCTCAAACTACACTTCACATATATACATTTTACTACATGTCACACCCACATATACAGCAATAACACTATCAGTACAATTTCTCATCTTCTCTAGTGCTCTTCAGAGGATGAAAAAGAACCAACTTCATCTATTTTTTTGTTATTGTGGTTACTAGAATATTTAAAATTATACATGTGGTTTTTACTATATTTCCGTTGGATCCCTTGACTCTGTGCCCTGCTGAATTTGCCTAACTTTGCTGGTACGCCCAGAAGGCCTGAGACGTGCTGATCACAACTCACTGGAATAGGTCAAGTCCCTCAGTGTGGGAGGCCAGCCATGGTTGATGAGCAGCGCACCGGCCCCGTCAACCTTCTTGCTCGCATTCCTTAACCAAGGATTTATTGCATCACAACTAGCTGTGCCTCAGCACACACAGTTTTGATACCATAACTGTACGTTCCCCAGGAGAGAGTCAGTTAAAAGGTTGTAGGAAGTTATAGAGGGTGGAGAACATTTCCCCTGGAGTTGACTGGGAAAGCTTGATGGCGTTTAAGTTGAACTTGAAAGCAGATAGGGTTTACATGTTTATTGTTAACCCCTTATATCTAAGACACTGCAAATAGTAACCCATTTAGGACTTACACTCATCCCGTGAGCTAAATGCCATTACTCTCATTTAGCAGACATGGAAATACAGGTACAGAGATGTCCAGTGAGTTGCCCAAGGCCACACAGATAATACAGATGGAGCCTAGACAGATTGCATGTTCATGAGCACTCTGCCACAGTGGTTCTTGGTTGGGCAGTAATGGGTTGAGTGCAGGGTGTTCCAAGTCAGCAATGGAATAAGCAGAAGTGCGGAGAATACCTGGGCCCTCAAGGAAAGCAAGGATGCAGTGGTATAGTTAGAGTATCTGGCATATGAATCGGAGTGTCCAAAAGCAGGCAGAGATTGAGTGATTGCAAAGCGTCTTCAGGTTCCTGATGGCGAGGGACTTATGGAGCTTTTTGGGGGTGCAGCAGCACTCACCAGAGTTTGGAACTCAAGAATGGAGGCCTGTCCTTCTGGGTGTTTCCCAGAAGGCCTTGCTGAGCCCCACTGGCCATTCACTGGCCTTCATTCTAAGGCCACTGTTCATTTGAGGGCAAGAATGGAAAAGCCATCATGCTCAAAGCAGGAAATTCCACCATGAAGGTCCCTTGAGCTACACTGCTGAAGCAAGAGCTATCCCCCATGCAAGGCAAGTCTCATTCCTGTTTTGTTTGTTTGAAGACCGAATGTTGTTATTCTCCTCCCCTCTCTCCTATGTTTATGTCAAAGGACATCTGCAATCAGCAAACAAAGTCCAGTCAGGGCCTCACTGCTGCTGCTAACTGTGGAGCCCTTCACTCTGGCATTTCCGGGCTTGCTCCCTCCTGATGGATTTCTCGATTGAACAACATCAAAGATCTTCTCTTCTAGTTTTTCTCTCATCTTAAAGGGATTGTGATGCTGAGAGGAAACCATTTGATTCTGGAAGCAAAGCAATGTCTAGACTGGGTGTCCTTTTCTGTCTCCAGCTTAGGTGAGAAATGAAATAGTTCTATGCACAACCTCCAGCAAACAGGAGCAAGAAACCCTGGACCTGGCCCCTTGGGACTCTCTACAGAGAGTATAGCTACACAGAAGCCCAGGACAGACCCCAGAGGGCAACACCAAGAGAGTAGCTCTGATTGAATCCTATCTCCAAATCAGAATGCAAGGCCGGAGAAGCAACATCACCAGCCTCTTGTATAAGCACTCTTATTTTGCAGATGAAATAACACTCAGTAGAAAAGGAGGAAGACAGTGAAGTGGTCATCTGAGGGAGAGAAGTAGAGTGGGAGAGAAGAACATATGGGCTAAGGAGAGAACAGAGTGAGAGCTGGAGAGAAAGAGCTCTCCCTACAGCCTCAACAGCCATTTCTTCCATTCCCTGCAGGCCTGCACTTTGGGGACCCAACCTCTTTTGCACAGCCAAAGAAGATCTCCGCTCCTCAATGCCTGCCTGACCCTGTTAGCAGCCTACAGACAGCAGAGCACATTGCACTGGGCCAAGGATGGAGTTGATCCATCCTGTATCAAGCTCTCTGCTCCCTCAAAGTCCAGCCAGAGTCTCACTTCCCCTGCTGTGGTCCTCACTGCTTGTGTTATCTACTTGGACAACAGAAAGTCTAGGCTGTACAACAGTTGAGCATGGGTCTGTGTGCTGAGAAGCCCATTGCTTGACATAACACCCTACGGCATGAACTAACACAATCCAATCGGTCAGCCAGGACTGAGGTCAGGTCCTCCTTTACCCTGCTTCCTCTTGCAGGGCCAGGAAGGCAGACTGACATAATGCTGTTGCGCTGGTCACCAGCATGGAGATCACCTGACCTTGAGGCTGGCAGCAACTAGAGACAGGCACCAGGGAGTGAGCAAAAAGAAGAGGATACAAAATAAGGAGCATCTCTGACAGGGAGGAGGAGCCACTTCTCAAGAACAGGCCAAGTGTGGATGCTTTGCTAGTGGCCAAGAGACTGAGGAAGATAAACACACAAGGGCTGACCCTGAGCAGATCGCCTTCATCAGTCTGGGACATGCTTACAGAAACTCTTTGCCTTGGCACCGAGCCCTCTGTCCCCCTACCCAGATGGCAATGGATGCTACACCCTGCAGGGAGCTCTTGCACCCAGATGGTCCTCATGTGTATGTGTTGCGCCAAACCAGCCAGCACCTTTCTCAGGCCTGGTCCCAGGCACATGGATTTGGGCAGCAGAGTCTCAGGGAGGAACATACCTAACTTGGGCCTTGTCTGATTCATCTTATATCCTCTCCCTAACTCTTCCAGCACCTATACCATACCAAGTACACAGAGGGTGCTCAGCAAGACCTTGATAATGAATAGTAATAGCAGGTGGCTTTTAGAGTCCCCATGCAGAACAGGCTTAGCACTACATGCCTTACTTACAAACATGAACTTACTTAATCTTGCCAACCCTATCAGGAAAGTCTGAATTGTTGTCGCATCTTAAATATGAGAAAATAATGCTCAGAGAAGTTCGAAGGTATATATCTAAGGCCATACAACAGAGGTATGTCTGGGCTAATGATCAAGTTCAGGTCTATTGGAGATAACAGTTGGGCTTATATAACTCCATGCAATAGCACTCACTGAGCAAAAGAACCTCATCAGTCCTGTGTTCAGAGCAAAAGTAACACAAATCCCTAACATGGGAGAGTCTCAGATACTTGTTTCTTCACACACACACACATAGGTACACGTCCATACACATACACATATACATGTACATACTGACCCTTGAGGACCTCATTTTAGTGTACATTTTGCAATTCTCAGCAGGGATGGGACTGCAGAGCCAGAGGGCAAGAGGAGGAGAGGCCTTCACCAGGGCCATGCTCACACTTAAAATGCAAAATCAAACGTGATAGTTGAAGGAAACCTAGAAGGTTCTGGAGAGGGGACTTGTCCTATTAGGACTTTCAAGAGCCTCTGGTGGCTTCTGCTCATTCCATTGCTTCCCAGCAGGATGGATGGCAGCTGGCAGATGGCCAGCACCCCAGTCTCTCATGAACACAAGTAGATACCTGAAAAAGAGTCTCATCTAAGACAAGTTAGACCAATACCGAAGGTCTCACTGAGCTGTTCTGACCCTCTGCAGAGCTTTACACATGAGCCACTTTCCCAGGAAGGCCTACTCCTTGTCACCTATTTGAAATAATACTCATTTTCTGCTTGTCCAGTTCCCCTTCTGTGCTTTACTTTTCTTCACTGGCATTTATTATCAGATGTCAGATTTTTTTTTCTCTTTGCTGTATTACATTGTATTGATCATGGAAGCAGGGGCTTCAGGCTGTTTTGTTGACTGCTTTAACCCAGGCCCAGGAATAACACCTTGTACATAGTAGGTGCTCAAGAAGAATTTGCTGGATGAATGAATTCTCTGACTTCAATTACTTGTAAGTACTCTATAAAATAAGATGATATTTACAGTACAACACATTTTCAACTCTCCTTAGGGCATTCATGGTGTTCTGGAAAATAGCCTACAAAGAATCCATTAAACTAGCTAGTGTGGAAGCCTAACTTAGAACAAAGAAAAACTCCCAGATACATGACTTCCATGCCAAGATGAGGTAGCACAGTCTCCACTCCTGGAGAAAGGTCTCCTGGGCTAAGGGAAAAGCTATTCAATCGCATACAAAATCAATGAGAAAACTCACCCGTATCTAGGGCATTGTTTGTTTACCACAACTGTCAACAGACAGGATTGAAACTGCAGTAGGAGTTGATGTAGCACTTCCTAAGCAGCTTAGGTCAACAACAGCCGCAACAGAAACAGGGGAATTCCCCAGATTAGTGACAAATAATAGCGGATTTCACATTTGCTAGTGGTTTGACCTTAAGCAATTTACTTGACCTCTCTCAGAGTCATTGTCCTCATCTGTAAAAATGGGACTGACAGTGGTGCCTGCCTCATAGAGCCTCTCTGAGACTGAAAAGAGTTTATAGGTGGAAGGTGCACATAGTACGCATTACATAAACATCACTTTTTATTGGTATTGTTATATCTAGACAGTAAAGATCTCTAGAGAGGATTCCTGTTTCTCCTCCCTGTGTCCAGCACACGGTATGTGAGCACATTATACTGTCAGCTATTGGCATGAGGACAATTAAAGGTAATGACATAATCAAGGTGGAATATGTACATGTATCAAGCTTCCAAGCTGAATGTAATGTAACCACTATGCATGGCAAATATGTAGTTGTAAAAATTTGTAAAAATAATGTGTCAGCTATTACCAATGTTTTTAGGATGGTGATAATAAGAATTTAAGGTAATGATATTATACCTCATACTAGGAGTAACCTTTTGTCCACAGGAACTGCAAGCTCCGTGAACTCAGGCAATATTACATCCTAGAGCTCTATAACATAGCACAAAACTTCAACACAGTAGGTGCTCAGTTAAATCTCACAAGTAACTATTACTCCTTTAGGACTCAGATATTCTTAAACATGACCCAACACTATCACCTCCCTATTGTGAAGGAGACAGGCTAGAGATACCTTAGTCCTTATTTGTCCAGAAACTAACAGTCTACATGGTTCCTGAGAAATCCCTTCCAAGCTATTCATTAATTAATAAATCAACAATTGAATGAGTTGGGTGAAGACTGTGGTCATTGTTAACAAAGAAATGAAATTAGTGATGAGAAAGAGTGCTTTACATGTGCTCTTGAGGGTGGGGGCTGGGAGGAGACTGTGACTCTGTGTGGGTAGTCAGACCACCATGAGCTGCTGTCACCTCAGCTGGGACCTGAAAGATGGGGACACAGACTGTGAAGATCTGGGGTAAGAACATTCCAGACAGAGGGCACATCCTGAGCAAAAGCCCTTGTCTTAGTTACTTTTTGCTCGTTGCTGGGACAAATACCCGACACTCAAAATGAAGGAAGGAAAGGTTTATTTAGCTCACAGTTCGTAGAGGTTTCAGTCCGTATTCGGCTGGCCCAAGGCTGAGTGCAGCAGGACAGAGAGCATCCAGTTCATGGCGGCAGAACCGCAACAAAATGGTGGCAGAGGTAGCCAACCAACACGGCAGCAGAGCAACAGCAACAGCTAGAGCTCCGGTCTGTCTCTCTGTCTCTCTCTATATTACATTCAGGCTCTCCACCTTAGCTTCCACCCTAGGCTACACCCATAATCCCAGAAGTACTTCCACCCCTAATCCCATCAGTACTAAAACCTATAATCCCAGGGATCGTGGATCAAGTCTCAAACTCTAGAAGTCCCCGCCCAGTGACTCCATGAGGCTTTGTGGGGACAACTAGACATAAACCATAACAGCCCTGGAGCAGTAGGGGCAATGGTGGCCGCTGGAATGGAATGGAGGCCAGCTTGCCCAGTCAGCTGGTGGAGAAGCAGCTGTGGGCTGGCTGTGCCAGGCTGTGTGAGGCACGGAAGGCAAGCCTTGGAACAGTCCTGAGCATCAGAACAGTTTTACACCACTGGGGTTGCTCCTAAGACCATGTGCCACAACACATCGCTGAATAAGCTACATGCTGTCAGGACAAAGCAGTAGCATCCAGCGGTCCATTTTCCAGTCATGGCTATTGCCATGTCAGAGCGGCAGAGCTTGTTTTTTTTTTGGACTTCACACTGTGCACCCATACATGCAGAGGCTGGGATGTGAGGTGGGGCTTGCTGTAATGCCTGCCAGCAGGCACGGAAAGCAGCCAAGCTCAGTCGTTGGGAAGAGCAGATCCTCAGCATGTCGGAAGTCATCCGGGGCTGAGCAGCTTGCACGTGAGGCTTATCTCTTGATGAACGGAGGTGCCTGAACACTCCTACTTGCCATCATTTTAGTAGCCCTTTTCCTGTTTTTATGCAGTGGGGAATAATTGCTAAAAAGAACAAACACAGTTTTAGGGAGAAACTTTCAGTGACATTAAGAAATGGCCTCAAAAAAAAAAAAAAAAAAAAAAAAAAAAAAAAAAAAAAAAAAAAAAAAAAAAAAAAAAAAAAAAAAAAAAAAAAAAAAAAAAAAAAAAAAAAAAAAAAAAAAAAAAAAAAAAAAAAAAAAAACAAGACCTCTGCTTAATATATCAGAATTCCCTGAGTGTCTATTGGCATATCTGTGGCAAAATATTTAGAGTCAGGTTCTAGACATTCGCTCCTGAGTCCTAATCCTAATGTAGACAGTCCCAGATATGTGTTTCTTTTCCTGACATGCCTGAACTGTTGTTGTGACCTTTGAAACTGTCTTCTGTGTGGCTCTGCCCAGGCAACAGTGTACAGAAAATACTACCTTCAATGAATATTCCTCTGTTCCTGTAAATTTCCGAGCTTCCCTTGCAATTAAGTTTGGGTCACATGATTAATTCTTCTTTTATGGTACTACAGGATAAACCCAGGGTCTTTTCATTGGGCTATATCCCCAGCTCTTTTTAATTTTCCTTTCGAAGCAGAGGCACACTAAAACACTAAGTTGGCCAGGTTACCATTCTTTCATGGTCGTCCTGGAATGCTAGGCTTGCAAGCATAGGTAGTAGGAACTATGGCCAATAGACGTGATGATTTTGGGCCTTGAAAGTCAAGGTAGGAGTATATGACATTTCTAGGCCAAAGCAGTTAAGCATTGCTGTACTATTGTGGACTGACTGGTGCTCCCTCCATATGCTGAGACTAGTAGTCTCTCTCCAATGTGTGAGAACATCATGACAAGTTAGCTGTCTACAAGCCCAGAGAAGGACCCTTTCCAGACCTTTAGTCTGCCAATGAATTGATGCTGGACACCCGATCCTCCAGAACTGTGAGAAATAAATGGTGTTCACACCACTCAGTCTCTGATTGTTCATCGTGGCAGCCAGAGCCAAGACTATGTGCTTTTATTCATGTCTCTTCCTTTGTGCTAGAGCTTCCAGAGAATGCATGTTTCAGATAAGTTGCCTATTTGTCTCTCTGTCTGCACCAGGCTATATGTGAACAAGAAAGAAAGCTTTCCTGTTGCTTGACTGTTACTTCAGGGCTTCTATGTCACTGCAGCAGAACCTGCCATCTCCTGACCAATACATGGGTAGCAGAGAAAAGAATATAGTATACCATTTTTGTCCTAGCACACGCCAAAGAAAATGAGTACTTTAGCTGTTCTTGCTTGGACCCACCTTGCCCTGAAGACTGGGAACTTCTGAGTCCTGATGTTAAAACCTATATACTCTATGCTTCCTGGGTCCCAGGATACAGCAAATGAGACTGTTTAAATGGCCCAGTGATCCAGTGAAGTTTTAAGTAAGAAAAGAGCACTAGCTACTAAAGCATTGGGAAACACTGAGAGGTAAGGTAGCAATTTCTAGAAGCCTCCACTGAAATGCATACCCATGATCAGAGAAGGCTCAGGCATTTTCCTACTGATGGTCAACAGGCACAAACTCAAGGGCTGATTATCAGGAAGGTGTGGAAGACAGGCCTGGTACCTCATGAGCAACCTGGACCACATAATAGGAGTCCAACATTACAGCTTGGCTCAGGTATATCTCTGCTGCCCCATGAGGCAGTTGGAATTTTATTAGCAGTTGGAGGCCCTTGCCCATGGCTTGTCACTGGGGTGCCCCTCTTGGTTCATGCCATCTCTTTAGATCATTCACAGGAAAGCATGGACTTGAACTTGGCGTGTGTGTGTGTGTGTGTGTGTGTGTGTGTGTGTTTTATGGGTCTTGTTTTTTTGAATGATTAGCAAGATTTACTTACTAGCACCTTCTTCTTCTTGATATTCCAGATTGCTTTCTTCATTTAAGGCCAAGATCAAGCCTAATCTCCCCCAGGCAAATTTCCCTCACTCCTTTCCTGTGTGATATCTGCACATTTCCTAATGGCACTAACTCCAGCCAGGATTTATTTTATTTCACTACTAGCAAGTCAGTGCCATCCTAGTTTGCTTGTATGCCATCTCATCTGACCCTGCCAGATACAGAGGGAGGTATAGTTACTATCTCTAATTTATATCTGAGGAACCTGAGGTTCAGAGAAGTGAAGCACCTTGTCTGAAGTCACACGGCTAGCATGTAGCACAGCCGGAAACCAAACATTTCTGATGCTGACATCCTGATCTTAACCACTGCTCTCTACTGCCTCCTACAGCTCAGCCCTCTGTCTTGATCTATTTTGTGTTCATCTTCAGTCTCTGCAAGATGTTGGAGAGTATGGATTTTGCTCGAATTGATGAATAAATACTGAGGCCTTCCCTTGTGAACAGGGCTTTCAAGCTCGTGTAGAGTGTTTGTACATCCTTACTACATTCTAGAAATGGTTGTGTTGCATACTTTACAGACAAGGTAACTGAAGCTTGAAGAGGGTCATGGCTTTCAAGAGGTAAGCATCCAGTGAGTGAGGAGGAATTGTCCTTTTGCTGTCCCCTATGCTGCAGACATGGGAATGGATCCCTGCTAATATCATTGTCCTTTCCTGGCAACTTGGAATGCTAAGCCTCATTTCCACCCAATGGAAAATAGCAGAGGTCAATAAGGGACACTCATTTTATCACCAGTCCTTGGGAGTAGGAGCCAAGGTATACAAAATTATACAGTTGATATAACTGACATTCAGTGGGGAGTGAGGAGGTCTGCTGTAAACCCTAGACTTCACAAGTTGGGCCCAAAGCTGAAGAAAAGCCCTCAGAGAGCATTTCCAACAGTAGTGGCCCTAAGTGGGTATGGAAGTGCATGCCTATCATTCCAGTGACTCAGGAGACTTGGGGAAGAGGATCAAAATTCCAGGCTTGCCTAGGTGTTTAGGGAGTTCTTGTCCCAAAATATAAGTAAAAGTCTTGAAGTGTAGTTCAGTGATGGAATGTCTGCTAAGCTGCACAGGCTATGGTTCCTTCCCTGCCCCCCAAGCCTTCCCCGATTCCAGCCAGATAAGCAACACGTGCTGTAAGGGGAGACTTAGGTGGCCAGGAGATTTTGTGCTGTTGTCATTATACCTCCTTCCCTGCAACCCTGAGCTAGATGAGACATTGCAAGAGAGTGCCATTAAGTGTGTGTGTGTGTGTGTGTGTGTGTGTGTGTGTGTGTGTACGAAAGAATGGCATCTTATTCCTAGATGGATATCTGCTTGGGTGGCAAACTAGAGCCTCTACCCGGAGCTTTTGTATGAGAAGAAATTAAAGGAAAAGTGAAAAAATACAACAAAAATAAAATAAAGGAAAAGTGAGGAAAGGACTGGGACAAGAGCAGAGGTAGCAGCCTCTTGCACTGTCCTCAAGCTACGTGCATTAGTCAGAAGGCAGCATGCTGGAGTTGCCTTACCTTATTTTTCACAAAGGCCTTTGGGGCTACTTCTGGGGAGCAAATATATTTAAGTGGGGCAAGAGTTGGTTATATGAAATAGTGGCCTGATAGCTTCTTCCACATCAGGAAATTCTGAAGTGGGGAGACCTCCCAAATCCTGCCAAGAGGCAGACAATGACTGTAGAAAACGAAAATCATCATGTGGGTATATCCCACGGATTTGAGACTCTACAACAGTTACATGGGTAGAATCCAGGTGTGCGCTCACTACATCCACTCTAGTTTTCTCCAAAGAGCTCCCATGACTTCTGCTTCCCTGCTGCTCCTCCTGGGCCAGGCTGGCCTTGCAGTTGGAGGCAGGGAAGATAGAGCCTCAAATTGAAATGCTATACTCAGGGCCAGGCCTACAGGAAAGCAAGTGAGGCCCGCTAGCTCACCAACTGTCCCAAGTTGCACACTCTGAGGTGTTGATCGTGTACGCCACCAGGCCTGAATGTTGGCAAATGCCTCTTTAAATTTGTGCCCAGCCCTATTTGTACTACCCCAGAGCTCAGCAGTTTCCCTGGGATTCATGGAACCTCTGAAGCCACCAAGACATTCTGAGTTGGATACTGAGGATCTAGAGCTCTGGGGCCAGCCCAGAGGTCAGCCTAGAAGTGGATGGAACTAAACAGAACGGACAGGCTTCCCACAGGTGAGCCGAAGTGCTGAGTGCCGCAAGGTCACCTCCAAATAACACCTTCACTGCCCTCACACAAACAATGTAGTGAGGTGACAGACTCTATATGCCCGGCCACCACCTGGAAGACAATGATGGCACCTGCCTCAGAGGGCTGTGTCTATGAAGCTCTGGGCTCTGGCCCTCGTCTACTGCTCACTTTCAAGTAACATGCAGCAAGTTCTGCATCCTCTCTGTGATTTATCTATAACAAGTGTATTTTCAACTACCTGAAAGTAAGTGGCTAGAAATAGAAAGACTTATTTCTAGTGTGTGAAAGCGGATGATTGGTCCAAATGGGTTCTTAAGGGCCTTTCCTGTTTCCTGTTTATATGACTTAAAAATAAAACAACAACAAAACTAAACTAAACTAAACTAAACAGGGGGCTGGGGAGATGGCTCCGAGGCACAAGTGCCTGCTGGGCAAGTGCGAGGTCGTGAGTTCGAACCCTGGTCCCACAAAAAAAAAATAAATAAATAAACTAAACTAAACAACAGAAAGTCCTCTCCTGGAAATTGGAGAACAGAGCCAAAAGCCCAGAGTCCGCTTTCTGTGCCACAGACCCCACCAAAGAAAAATAAGGTTATTCTACCCCCTGGTGGCTCCTACTGTCATTGCACTTTCAATGGCCCATCTATGTTTGAATTCTTTTCCCTCCAGGCATTCATGTATTCTTTCATGCGTCACACTTTTCTTAAGTACTTCCTTCTGAACTATGTGCCACACTGTGTCCTGGGATGACAAAGAAACATCACTAAGTAAGGTCACAGTGTGATGAGGGACACAGGCAGACATATAAGCAAAAGACTATTGAACAACGCATCTGTAAAGATTGGTCCTACAGTGCAGAGGGCGTGCTTGGCACTGGATGGCAGGGACACGTGGGGAAGAGCTTCATGAGAAGAGGTGGTGGCTGCTGGATGACTCAGCTTGGGTTCTCCCGGGGCCTGGACAGAGGTAGGCACCGTACCTGCATTTGTTTAAGGTTTTCTGGGGCATAGGTAGGTTTGGCTGAACAGTGTGGGGTGGAGGTGAGAACTGGAAGTTGGCCAGGAAGTGGGTGACAGTCTTGTGTGCCTCTCAGAGGGCTTGGGAGTGATACCTGGGGGATCAGGACTCATTTTTGGACTTTGAGCATGCCAGGAGCATGGTTGAATCTGAATTTCTGCAAGCACCTTCTGGCTGCTTTATAGAGGTGCATGGGTAGAGAAGTTCTCAGTCCAACTGCTAAGTTTTGAAACGAAAGATAAGGAATAAACACAATGAAATCCAATTTGAATTTGAACTTCAGGAAAGTACAGAATAATATTTTAGTGTAAGCACACATTACATACTGTACAGGATATGCTACTTTTCTGATTCTTTTTATCTGAAATTTAATGTAACAACAAATCTTATATTTTACCTGACATCCCTACCTTAAGAGTCATTAAGGAGCCATGATGATGGCTTGGACTAGGATACATGTATCAGAGTTTGGGTACAAGTGGAAAACCCCAAGGCCTATCCAGAGGACAGATAGAACCTGGGATGTCATGGTCATGGGAACAGGAAAGGAAGGGAAAGTGTTCAATATGGCAGGAAATCTCTAGGGGAGACTGTTTACTCTGTGTTGGGTCCTCTGCCTGTTGTGTCACCCCAGATACCACATTCTTTGAGGTCAAAAATCCTTCCCAAAAATGTGTGATACAACTCTGGAAGCCAGGAGCTCTGGTTTTTCCTACTCAGACCTCTCCTCCCCTGGCTTGCTCCAGGTCTTCTACCAGGGGCTGGGGCCTGGGACCAAGCTAGGGTCCTTTTAGGTCTCTTTTCATAGTTTCTCTGTACTACTTTCCTCAGTAGCAAGCACGAAGCATTCAGTCTGTGGTTAAATGAGAAAGATTTTTCCTGTCACTAAGAGAAATTTCAAAGAGTTCCAGAAAACTCCAAGTGTCCTCAGGGTTGTCTCTCGCGCAGAAGTTTGGGCCAGAAATGATCCTCTGGCCTGGTCGGGTTTCTTGTAGCCCAACAGTGCCTCCCAGTGGTTACAAATCACACAGCACACTAAAATGAGATGCACAACTGCTTTACAAATTTCCGGAAAGGTTCACGGTAAAAAAATCAAGAGTCTTGCCCCTGCTGTTGGATATCTATCAGAAGTGCTGTCAACATTACCCTGCTGTTGAAGAAGAATCTGAGACACATGGATCAATGTTCGACGGATACGCTGGTGAAAAGTAGCCTGAGATAACATCCAGAGGATCAAACAATCAGGCTATGAGGTCTCCATCCTTTTTTAAATTTGATTTTAAAGATTAAAAAAAAAAACAGCAAGTGCAAGGTCGTGAGTTCAAACCGTAGTCTCTCACACAAAAAATAAATAAAAAGCTATTACACAGAATTTCAGAACAGGGTAACAGGAAATTAACTATGGTCAATATATTGCTTATTGTTATATTCAAAGTAGTTGCTCAGATTACAAGATATAGGGATGAAAAATCGATCAAACAATATAAGCACAAATCTTTCTTTTGAATGAACTAATAGAAATTTCTAGTGTATTTATCTTACCTATATTGTATATATATATATATATATTTTTCTCTTCCTCCTTTTCTTTCTCCCCCTTCCCAATTGTTCTTTCCTTTAAGACAATTACTTTCCCTTTCACAATATCTATTGTACATTTTGAATCTTAATTATTCTTTTAGTTTTTCATACTAGGAAGATAATATAGTGCTTACACATGCAAGTTTTATTTACTTCACTTGTGAGTATGGTTTCAAGTTACATCAATTTACATTGGGGGTTGGAGTGGTAGCTTCATGGCACAAGTCCCTGGCAAGTGCCAGGTCATGAGTTTGAATTCCTGTCTGAGAGAGAGAGAGACAGAGAAAGAGAGAGAGAGAGAGAGAGAGAGAGAGAGAGAG
>PVJA010045165.1:0-15784 GCA_004027025.1 Myocastor coypus
GTGGGTTCCGCCCCTCCCCCCGCGCGCTGCCTCTCCGGGAGCGGCGGCTCCTCTAAGTGTCCCACTTGGCGAGGAGAGCCGCTTCATCGGCCGAAGTGGGAGCCGAGCGAGCTTTTCGTGAGACCCACTTCAGATCCTAAAGTTCTATGAGTGGGACTTCGTACATGAACTCGGCGGACACTAGTGATTTTCATCGTTTATGTTTGAAATACCTTTGATAATAAATCCAGAGTGACTCTTGGTAAAACTTTAATCCAGTTGCAACCACAAGAGATTTATGATACTTTGTGCGGCCTTTTCATTTTCTATTTTTATTATTATTATTTTTTTTAGTGACAACTTGGTTATACAAGAACTACCAGTTATTCAATCAAATACTGCTCCAAGTGTTGCTGAGAAGCGACTTTCGTGACATAATTAAAACTCTTAGTCGGTCGGTTTTAAATAAGGGAGATTATCGAGGATAATCTGAGTGTGAGTGACTGAATCAATTGCAAAACTTTTATGGCCGAGGTTTCCAGACAGGGGGCAGTGTGTGTGTGTGTGTGTGTGTGTGTGTGTAAGAGAGAGAGAGAGAGACAGAGACAGACGGATAGATTATGATAGTTTTGCCCTGTGTTTTTGGTTCTAGCCTCCTCCTGACTTTTCTCTTCCTTCAGATTTTGCAGTAGTTTTGAATGAATGAATGAATTTATTATTGTTCTGGTCCTTTGGTTGAATTCTGATTGATATAGAGGCTTCCCAACAAATGCTATTCTCTTTGGCTGTAGAAATATGCCTCATACAGTTATGATGAACTCTTGTAACCATCTTCATTTACATTTCTGTGATAAACCGCAAAAACAGGGTTTTTCTCTATTGGCTATTTCCCATCTTAAAGATGTAGTTCTATTTCATAATAAACAATGTGAGTTCTACAATATTTCTACTCCTTCAGACTTCTCTTACTAAATCATGTTTAATTTACTCTGAAATAATTACAGATTCATAGAGAAGTGTAAAAATTATTATAGAAGAGTCTAATGTAGGGGAACCCAGTTTCCCCTCAATGGTAGTATCTTACATAACTAGAGTACAATAATAAACTTAAAATATTGACATCGATACTATCCATATAGCTTATTCTGATTTCATCAATTTTACAAGCTCTATTTTCAGAATCTGTGGCTATCATTCTGTACAGTTCCACATAGTCAACTGTTCTTCCATCACAAAGATTCCTCCTGCTACCTTTTAGAGTCACAGTCACTTTCTTCCTGTACCCTTAATTCCTGGCAGCTGCCAACATGTTCATCATCTATAATTCTGTCATTTGAAGAATATCACAGAAGCCAGGTTGCCCACACCTGTAATAACAGCACTCTGGAGGCTTAGACAGGAGGATGGCTGCAAATTTGAAGCCAGCCTGAACTAGAGTGAGATACTGTCTCAAAACAAAACAAAACAGAAAATATCACACAAATGGAATTATTCTTTTGAAATATGCTATTTTCACATAACATAATTTGCTTGAGATTCACCCAAATTGTATATGTTGACAGTTCATTTCTTTTTATTGCTGAGTGGTATTCTATGATTACGCATGTACCACAATTTATCTATTTACCTATAGAAGGATATTTGACATATTTCAACTTTTTGCTTATTAAGGATATACTAATATGAGAATTCATATAGACATTTTTGTGTAAATGTAAGTTTTAATTCCCCTGTAAAAAATGCCCCAGAGTACAATTGCTATGTTATGTGCGTATTTAAATGCTATCTCAGGACCCAGCAGGATGGCTCAGTGGTCTAAAGAGCCTGCAGGCTGCTGCAGGGACCACTGTTTGATCCCCGGCACCACATGCTGCGCGAGCCCTGCCCTCAGGGCAGGTTGAGCGGGCCATAAAAATAAATAAACAAACAAACAAAAGTTCTGAAACAAGAAAAAAAATGAATGAAATCAGAAATTCTTTTTTTTTTAATAAAAAATTCTTTAAAAATAAATAAATGTTACCTCATGTGGGTAAGTATATATTTGGTGTTATAAGAAACTGTCAAAGGGGCTGGGGAGATAGCTCCGTGGCACAAGTGCCTGCCTGGCAAGTACAATGTCGTGAGTTTGAACCCCAGTGGCACCAAAAGTAAGTAAGTAAATAAATAAATAAATAAATAAATAAATCGAAATAAATAAGCTGTCAGCCTTTCCCAGACTGTCTATACAATTTGGTATTTTCACAAACAAAATATAAGAGATCAGTTTCTTCATATATTTGTCAGCCATTACTATTGGTGCTATAGCTTTTTAGCCATTCTGATAGATGTATGGTGATATCTCATTTTTTTTTTTTTTTGGCAGGACACAGGTTCAAACTCACAACCTTGGGCTTGCCAGGCAAGCACTTGTGCCACGGAGCTATCTCCCCAGCCCCTGATATCTCATTTTAAGTTGCTTTTCCTTAGTGGCTAAATTATAGCAAACATCTTTGCCATCTGTATAGCATCTTTCATGAAATGCGTGTTCATGTCTTTTATCAATTTCCCAATTGGATTGTTTCTCACTTTTTTGTTTCTTGGTATGTTTGTTTGTTTTGAGATAGCATTTTGTAGTCTAGGGTAGTTCAGGGTGGTCTGGAATTTAAGATCCTCTTGCCTAAGCCTACATAGTAGTGGAATTACAGGTATCTCCCACTATACCTGGCTTCTTATTCTTAAATTTTGAGGATTCTCTGTATGTTTGTCATACAGAGAATGACAGATACATGATCTGAAAATATTTTTCCATCTGCAGCTGATCTTTTTATTTCCTTAACAAGATACTTTACAGAGTTAAAAATTTTTAATTTTAAAGGTATCTAATTTATCAAAATTTGAAGCCGGGCGTGGTGGCTCATGCCTGTAATCCCAGCACTCGGGAGGCTGAGGCAGGAGGATCGGTGTGAGTGCAAGACCAGCCTGGGCTACAAAAGTGAGCTCAAGGCCAGCCTCAACTGCATAGCGAGACCCTGTCTCAAAAAGACAAAAAAAAATTGTCAAAATTTGCATTTAAAGGCCAAGGAGATAGCTCAGTAGAATAACCACTTGCCCGGCAAGTGCAAGGATCTGAGTTCAATCCCTGGTACCTCAAAAAAATTGTATTTTGGTGTCATATCTAACAAATACTCAACTGGCTCTATGTGCTGGATTCTCTCTGTGCATGTCTCTCTCTGTCTCTGTCTCTGTCTCTCGTGTGTGTGTTTCTATTTCTTTTATTGTCTCTATTTTTTATTTCTTTATTATTATTATTTATTATTATTATTATTATTATTATTATTATTATTATAATATAAATTTGTGCAGTACTAAGTAGTAGGGATTGAACCCAGGACCTTTACACTGAGTTACATCCTCAGTCCATTTTTTTGAGATAGGGTCTTAACTGAACTGCTAAATTCTCCAGGCTAAGTTTGAATTTGAGATTCTCCTGCTTCAGCCCCTTGCAGCACTGGAATTACAGCCCTGAGCCACCAGGCCCCACTTGAACACATTCTCTTACTTCCTTTTGAATGTGTTATAGTTTTATATTTTACATTTAATTCCATGATTTAGTTTGAATTAATTTTTATATAACATATGATCCAAAGATGGAGGTTCATATTCTTGCCATTGACTGCTTAAATAAAATGATTTTTTTCTTCTGAATTGCTTTTGTATGTTTGTCAAAACTGCTTGGTGCTATTCATATTGGACTAATTTGTGTGGAGATATTTCTGGACTCTCTAATCTGTTTTATTAATCCATATATCTATCCCTCCATGAACACCAATCTTGATTGCTCTAGCTATATTATAAGCCACAGTGATTTTTTTCAGCTTTATTCTTCTTTATCAGAACTTTTGTAGACATTTAAGATAATTTGCCCTTCCATATACATTTTGGAATGAGCTTATTCTGTGTCTGCAAAAAACCTTGCTGGGATCATAAGAGGAAGAGGAATTGTATTAAATCTGTAAATCAATCTGGGGAAAAATTAACATCTTTACTATATTGTCTTCTACTACATGAACATGACATGTTCTTCTCTCCATTTATTTAAATCTTCTTTGACTTCTCAATCAGCATTATGGAATTTTCAGCATACAGATCCTGTACATGCTTTTTTGTTAAAGTATACTTTCGTATTTCATTTTCTTCAGCCTGATTATGATAGTATTACGTTTTAAATTTCTACTTCCATGTTCACTGTATATAAAAATGCAGTTAATTTTCATGTTAATGATGTATTCTTGTGACCTACTGAACTCAATTAATTTTAGGTATCCTTTGGTAGTTTCTGTAGAATTTTCTAAATAGAAAATCATGTCTGTGAATGGGGACCATTATATTTCCTCCTTTCCAATCATATGCCTTCTGTTTCTTTCTTCTGCCTTATAGTTTTGACTAAAATATCCAAACTATATTGATTGAAAATAATAAAAGTAGATGTCCTTCCTTTCCTAGGGGAAAACATTTCATCTTTGATCACTAAGTATAACATTAGCTGCAAGTTTTTGTAGATGCTTTTTATTGAGTTGAGATGGTAACCGTCTATTCATACTATGAGAGCTTTTTTTTTTAAAATCATGAATGAATGCTGAGATTTTTCAAATGCTTTTTCTGCATCAAGTGATATAATTATATGATTTTCCTCTTTTAGTCTGTGGCTATGGTAGTTTACATAGATTGAATATTGAGATTTTTGGTGTGTGTGGAGGGGCTACTGGAGGTTAAAGCCAGGGTCTTCATGCTGAGCTACATACTGAGCTCTTCAGTTTTTTAATTTTGAGGCAGGGCCTTGATACATCCCTAAGTCACATAGGCAGGCTCTAATCTGTGTTCCTCCTCCCTCAGCTTCCCAGTGTGGTGAGATTGTAGCCTTGGTGAATATTGACTTTTCAACAAAATTTGCATAACTAGAATAAAGCCTATTTTACCCATGGTAAAATTATTTTTATGCCTAGCTTGATTTCACATTGCTAATATTTTCTTCCAGATTTTTTGTCTTAAATTTTATGAGAGTTAAAGTATGTAAGTTTGGAGTGTTTTGCTGTATTCCTTCTCTGGCTTTGGTATTAGGATAACACTGGCCTCATAAAGTGACTTGGGAAGTTATGCAAGAAAAAAAAAAAGCTAAGATAACACGCTCTTTGGAATCTGGGAACTTGGGTTTTAAGAGAGTTCTCACCATTTCCAGAACTGATAAGAGTGGCTCAGTGTACGTAATCTGTACAAATGTGGTTTATCCTGGGACTAGAGCTCTAGTCTCCTGATTTCCAAGCTATGCAGAAAATACTTTTATGTAGCAGGCTTGACTAAAGCTTTGAAGGGCTTGCTTGAAAGGCAGAACCTTAAATGGCATCCGGAACTTTGATTTGAGGGGAATCCCCTTCATTTCCAGGACTGATAAGGCTGTTCACTGTATACACTGTTTGTATAAATAATATGGTTTATCCTGAACATCTACCTGCTTTCCTTCTAGGAGTCTCGAATTTTGGTAAGTGTTAGGCAGAGGATGCCTACATGACCAATCTCCAATGAATGCCTTAGAAAGTCAGTTTCCAAGAGGCTTCCCTGACAGACAACATTTTGCATGCATTGTCACTACTTGTTCCTGAAGGAATTAATACAATTCCTCTAATACAGAGCCCTGATAGAGGACTCTTGGAAATTTGTACCTGTTTTTTTGTGGAACTTACCCTGTGTTTATTTTCCATTTACTAATTTTGCTCTGTATACAGTAAATCATAGCCATAAGTATGCCTATATGCATGTTCTTGTATCCTTAGCCACTGTAAAATTATTCTTATAACTTTCTAAATTCCATAGTGCTATTTTCTTGCAAATATTTATGATTCATCTAGCTTGAAAATGGCTTGGAGGACCCCTAGCATAAGAGGGTTCCTTCTTTGTTATTCTAAAGTAAGCTATATAAAATTCAATTTAATTCTTTAAATATTTGAATTTTTCTGAAGCTTTCTTTTTCTAAGGCCTTTTAAAGTTTGAACCTACCTACTTTGACAATTTCTAGATTATTTGGATCTTAAATAGAATATTGGTTGAATTTTGGTAGTCTGTGCTCTTTATGAAATCAACCCATTTCACTTAAGTTGTATACATAGGGTTCTTCATAGAAGCCCCTTATTTTCCCTTCAATATTTGCAGGATCTGTGAATAAATTTCCTGTTTCATTTATGCTGTTAGGAACTTGTGTCTTCTCTCTCTTTTTAATCATCAATCTTGCTGTAAGTCTAGCAGTTATATTGATCTTTTCAAAGAAATGTCTTTCTGTGATTCACTGATTTTATCTATTTTTTTTTCCTATTTACAGTTTCTGAGATTTTTCTTTTTGTTTCTTTTTTTCTTTTTTTTTTTTTTTTTTTTTTTTTTTTTTTTTTTTTTTTTTTCTTTCTTTCTTTTTTTTCTGTCAGGAATTGAACTCAGTACCCTGAGCTTTCCAGGCAGGCACTGTACTGCTAAGTCATACCCAGGCCTAGTTTCATCCATATCTGCTCTTTATTTTCTTCCGTCTGCTTGCTTGATTTTGCTTTTCTTTTTCTAGGTAGGAGCTTCCATGACTGATGTTTCCTCTTTTTCTAATGTAAGCATTTAGTGTTATAAATCTTCTGTAAGCACAGCAACATTCTACAAATTTAATGTTGTATTTTCATTCAGTTCATTGTGTTTTTAAAAATTTCCTTCAACACATCTGGAGAGGTGGGATGCTGGCATGGGCCTACTTTGTCTTCCTGGGGCAGAGCCGGGCTTCCCACTGAATGGAATGAACCTCTCCTTGTTCATCGGAAAGCTTTCCTGAAGGATGTAGGGTGGGGGTGGGGGAACAGAGGCAGAGCAGTTACAGAGCCAAATAGACACAGCCTGACCTGCTTCCTCCAAGAAATCTTGTTTGAGACCACCCTTAACTTTGGGTCCCCAACACAGCATGTATTTCCATCAAAGAACCCAAAGGACCACTGTGCCAGGTAGCAGTCAGGTTTTTGACCAGCCTGCAGTCTCCCTGGCCCCAGGCGTTTCTGGGATAGGTCCTTGTTCTGCAACTTGGTGATGGCACAGAGCTCCATGGCTGTATTATAGAGACTGAAGCATACTTGTGACTGATGGATGAAGCTGCATACTCAAGGGTGGCTGGCAGATCTGCACCCTCCCCTCAGTCACAGTTTGTTCATAAAGCCTGAGATCCTATGTGTGTACCTCATCTATGGGATGTACCTCTTCATGAATATCTCTAGCTAAAGGGATGGGGCTAGTGTCCTGCTTTGAGCACTAGAGCCTCTAGGATGCCTGGAAACCATGTGGCTATATCATAGCACCCTCCAGAATGGCACTGTCAATGGTGCCTCAAGGACAGGAAGCTCTGTAGTGACCCCTCCAAGCTGTGCCAGGTCCTGACCATTAACAAGAGCTTCAGCCTTGGGACCTGACCTAGAATGAGCCTGTATGACTAAGACAGGCCTCCCTGGAGCCCAGTGCACCACCTGTGGAGACAAGAGACCGTATCAGCATTGGCTGAGGAGGGGAGTGGGCCCAGAAGCCCGTGCGAACATACCTCCAGGGCAACTCCTGGGTGCTGTGATAGACGAAGTTGCTGAGCAGGACACACAGGCCTGAGCAAAGAGCTTGCTTAGACAGGCTTTTTAATTGTTTAAAAGTCAAATAAATGCTTTTTTTTCTAGGAAAAAAATTTCCCTTGAGACTTTTTAAAAAGCCTATATATTAATGAGCAATGCATTATCTGGTTTCCAAATGTTTAGAAATTTTTGCTTGTCGATTTTATTATGTATTTCTAGTTTGATTCTGTTATGATCACAGAACATACTTTATGTGATTTTAATTATTTCGCATTTATTCGTGTCTATTTCATGACTCAAAATATGGACTATCTTGGTGAATGTTTCACGTGTATTTGAAAAGAATGTGAGTTATGCTGTTGTTGAGTAGAACATCTTATAAATTAGGTCCTACTGCTTTATAGCATTGATTCCATAATCTTGCAGATTTTCTTCTGCATACGAGTTCTACTGTTTGGAGGAGAGTATTGAAAACTTCATTTTTTTGCTACATTTACATTTTGTATTTCTATACATTCTTGGTGAATTTGTGTCTGTTAATCACTATATAATATCTCTCTTTGTCTCTGAAAATTTGAAGCTTCATTTTTCTGATATCAATACATAGCTATTCCTGCTTTTACTAAGTAATGATTGTGTACTATATGTTTTTCTATATTTTTACTCTTTGCCTACCTGTGTTATTATATGTTAAAGAAGGCTTCACAGATATCATGTAGGCATTATTATTATTATTATTATTATTATTATTATTATTATTATTATTTTATGTATTTGGTACAGGGTCCCACTTCACAGCTTGGACTCATAGTGATCTTTCAGTTTTCAGCCCCCCCTGGGATAACAGTCATGCACCCTCACCCCTGGACTTGGTCACCAGCTCAGCATGTCTCAGGGGCAGGGCTGGCACCACATAAGGGACTGGGATCGAACCCTTCCAAAAACAGGCACTGTGTTTACTGAGGTATGTCACCGGCCTTTTTTTAAAAATGTATTTGGTACAGGGTCTCACTATGCAGCTCAAACTGGTAGTTATCCTCTTGTTTTCAGCCTCCATAGCACTGTGATTACAGGCCTGTGCCACCACAGCAGGTCTTGATGGACAGCTCAGTGCACCTTGGGGTTGGACTGACACAGCATATGGTGCCAGGGATCAGATTGCTTGCCTAAGCAGGTGCTTAGTCCACTGAACTATCTCTCTGGCCCTATGTAGTGGGTTTTTAAAAATTTGTTTTTTGTTGAGTGTGGTGAAGTATACATGTAATCCCAGCACTCAAAGTCTGAGCTAGGAGGATCACTACAAATTGTAACCTTGAGGCCAACCTGGGCTGCACAGTGAATTCAGGCTAGCCTGAACTATATAATGAGATCTGACCTCAAAAACAAGCAAGCAGGGGCCGGCAAGATGGCTCAGTGGTTGAAAGCGCCTGGTTATGCAAGTTTAGGCAACTGCAGGGACCGAGATTTGACTCCAGCACCACAAGCTGCATCATGCCTGCCCTGGAGCTGCATCATCCCTACCTCCAGGGCAGGCTGATCTGGCTATAAAAAAAAAAAAAAAAAGAAAACAAACAAAACTGTTTTTGTGAATCTCTATGTTTTAATTGATTTATTTAGATCTTAAACATAATTATGGATACTTTAATTCTTAAGTCTAACATTTAATATATTTCTCATTCCTCTGTTTTCCTTTTCATGCCTCACCATGGGTTATTTGAATTGTATTTAGAATTCTATTTCGACTTAGTGTTTTTGAGTCTATAACTGCATAGTTTTCTTAATGTTTGTTTTAGGTATTAAAATATGTGTGTGATTTATAACAGATTACTCTTATAAACACTTTGTCACTTCTGAGTGTAGGAACCTTATTCTCATATATTTCTTTTTACCTCTCCCTAGTCCCTCTCTTGAAATATACTTTCCTTACCTACATTTCTTTTTTTTTTCAGGTTCAGTGAATTACTTCTTTTTTTTTTCCTTACCTATGTTTGTACATACATTGAATCCATCATCAGAGGGCCTGTTATGTTTGTTTCAATAATACAACATGATTGAAAAAATGCATGAAGAAAAAACTCTATAGTATTTGTGCTGGTTTTTACATGTGATTATTTTCCTTTTCTAAGGTTCTCGGCTTCCTCGGGTATTATTTCCTTTTTGTTTTGAGAGCTTTGTTTAGCCATTCATTAATGGTATATTGGCTAGTAAAATTTTTATGACTTTTCTTATGATTTAAGAATGTCTTTATTCTTTCATTCTTGAAGGCTTTTTATTTTTTATTTTTTAGTTCTTCTATTTTTTTCCTATCTCCTTTATTTAGATTTTTTCCATTACAGAAAGATTTTATTATTATTATTTAAATATAACAATGGTTATATTACATATTTTCATCATCAGATCAGTTTAGATTAATAGATATAGGTATATAAGATTGATCAAACAATTAAATATTAACACTTTCAATACACATTACTGTTTTTCTTTTCCCCTTTCTTTTTTTTTAAAGTTGACACATTGCATATTGTCCTCACAATAGTTCTACAGAGCACAGTGTGTGAGCCATGACCCACCTCCCTATTGATGTTGCTAAGAAGAAAAAAAAGAAAAGAAAAGAAAAGAAAATTCTTCTCTTTGGACTAAGAGGAAAATGATATTTGATACTCAGAAAGCCAGTGATGATAAGCTCAAATACCTATGTTATAGAGTAATAGTATCACAAAGCTTTTCTGCTGGAGGGTTGAGAATTGTTATGGTTTATGTCTAGTTGTCCCCCCAAAGCCTCATGCAGTCATTGGGCAGAGACTTCTAGAGTTTGAGACTTGATCCATGATCCCTGGGATTATGGGTGTAGCCTAAGGCGGGGTCTAAGGAGAGCCTGAATGTAATATAAAGAGAGGAAGAGAGACAGACTCGGGCTGTTGCTGTTGCTCTGCTGCCGTGTTTGGCTGGCTACCTCTGCCGCCATTTTGTTGCTGTTCTACCGCCATGAGCTGGACGCTCTCTGCTCTGTTCCACTCAGCCTTGGGCCAGCCGAATATGGACTGAAATCTACACAAACTGTGAGCTAAATAAACCTTTCCTTCCTTCATTTTGAGTGTTGGGCATTTGTCCCAGCAACGAGCAAAAAGTAACTAAGACAAGAGTGTAAGTTAACAGACCAAAAATTGGAGAAAAAGAAGGGCAAAGACGATAGCCAATATTTTGGCCCTAGTCCTTCAAGGTTAGTAAGGACTCAGGATATAAGAGAACCTGTGCTGTAATATTCTATAACTCAGAGGTGTCGCAAATTTTCTGGTCAAGGAGAAAGGGATAAATGAACTATAGTGCGTCTAAGGAGAGTCTCCCAGAGGAAAACATTCTCTCAGGCTTTCACAGAAAGCAAACTGACCAAGCAATGGCCGTGACTTGTCCCGAAGGCTGACACTAACAACAGTTCTACAAAGTACTGTATATGGTCCCAAACTTAATCCTGAGGGGATTTGACCCTGGAAGATACAGAAAAAAAAATGAATGTTTTGTTATACAGGTCTTGCTTTGACTTGCCCTTGATCACCCAGAAAAAAAAAAAAAAGCTTAATTACAATGCATGAAACGCAGGGCTAGATTGGTGAGATGAGCTTTAGGAGACTTAGATCAATAGCCTCCAACATTACAGTGGTGGCCCACTGCAATTGCAGAACATTTGACTGTGTGTGCATCTGCTTCCTCTTGAAGGATTTTTAAAATGAACATAGAATTCAGAGTTGACAGTGCTTTTCTTTTATCATTTAAAAAATGTACCACTTCCTTTTGGCCTTAATGGTTTCAGATGAGGAAATCTGCTATCATTTAAACCAATGTTCGGGCCCCGGCGGGATCGCTCAGTGGTCTAAAGCGCCTGCTTGGGGAAGCTTGGGCGGCTTCAGGGACCGAGGTTCGATCCCCGGCACCACATACTGCGCCGGCCCTGCCCTCTAGGCGGGCTGAGCCGGCCATGAAAATGAATGAATAAACAAACAAGGGTTCTGAACCAAGAAAAAAAAATAAAATAAAAAAATCTTTAAAAAAATAAACCAATGTTACTCTGTAGGTAATGTGTATTTTTCTCTCTACCTGCTTGTGTCTTGGTATGGATATTTTTGTGTTTTCTTGTCCTAATTTTGTGAGCTGAGGTTCGAAAAACAGTTTAATTTTTTAGGACCTGGAAAGCACTAGTCTGAGCTCCTTTGTTTGTGTTCCTCAAATGTCATCTTGAAAATCAGAGTGAGATGCAACATTGTAGCGCAGTTCTCAAATTTGCAGGTGTGATCTAGTAAATTTTACTAGATTGTTTGGATTAGACAGATGTCTTTCCAGGACTTCCCACACAGATTTGAACAATGCCTTTGTCCAGCTCGCTGCTCTCCTGAGATGCTTCTCTCCCTCTAATTAAGAGGGTAAGAGGCACCAGCTGCTGCTAGCTATCAGTCTTCCCACTCAGTCTTCACTAGCGTAGCTATAGCAGGGAGCAGTGGAAGCGCTTGTCCGTATCCTCCACGGATATCAGTGGTGATCTGGTAGATGCTGACACCAGTAGCCTGAGAGCAACGTGCCTCCTCTGCCGCCTGCCTTGTGGTGGGAGTCAAAAAATATGAAACTCGCTTGATCCAGTCAGTGCTAGTGGGGGATGGAATATGTTTCCTCCAGCCTTCTGGTGCCACTAGTGGAAGCAGGCTTAAAGTCTTAACTGGCTACTTGCTGCTGCGTGGGAGACATCAGTCTGAGGCCTCCAGCTGGTGGACAGTGCTTTTTCCAGCTGCTTGGCAGGGGGATCCATACTACTCTGGCTGTAGGTGGATGCAACGTGCATGGAAGGAAAATGTTTACCTATTCCTCCTAGAGGAGCCTAGACTGTAGATCAACTAGGTCAATCGCAGGAACTTGTTCCTGCAGCGACATTCCACATTTGACCAAAGAGTAGGGGGTCAAAATCTCCAATACCGGGGGCCCGGCGGGATGGCTCAGTGGTCTAAAGCGCCTGCTTGGGAAAGCTTGAGTGGCTTCGGGGACCGCGGTTCGATCCCCGGCACCACATGCTGCGCCAGCCCTGCCCTCGGGGCAGGCTGAGCTGGCCATAAAAATGAGTGAATAAACAAATACAGGTTCTGAAACAAGAAAAAAATAAATAAATAAAATTTAAAAAACAACAACAAAGTCTCCGATACCTTTGCTTTGCTTTTATTTTCTCTCTCTCTCTCTCTCTCTCTCTCTCTCTCTCTCTCTCTCTCTCTCTTTCTTCTTTTTGTTTTTTTTTTCCCTTTTTTATTTTTTATTTTATTTTTTCTTGTTTCAGAACCTTTGTTTGTTTATTCATTCATTTTTATGCCCGGGTCAGCCCGCTCTGAGGGCAGGGCTGGCGCAGCATGTGGTGCGGGGATCAAACTGCGGTCCCTGAAGCCCCTCAAGCTTTCCCAAGCAGGCGCTTTAGACCACTGAGCCATCCCGCAGGGCCCTCTTTTGTCTTTTTGAGACAGGGTCTCACTATGCAGTTCAGGCTGTCCTTGAGCTCAATTTTGTAGCCCAGGCTGGTCTTGAACTCACATTGATCCTCCTGCCTCAGCCTCCCAAGTGCTGGGATTACAGGTGTGCACCACCACGCCTGGCCTCCAATACCTCTTCTGTGGCTACTGACAGCATAGTGTATAGTTGGGTATGGCCAGTGTTGTCTGAGAGTTTCTTCTTTTGCTGAGCTAGGTATTTCTCCTTTCCAAGACCTTTGGGCACAAAGAACAGATTTTTGTTTGTTGCCTGCTTGGACAGAAGATTCTAAGGTAGGTTGTAGGCGCCTCCAGAACCTAGTCTTGAACAAAATAATAGGAAAAGCCAGAGAGCTCACCTAGTCAAGTCTCTGTCCAGTGTGTTTACCTCTGCACCTTCCAGAGCCTTTATAATAACTGTTGTGTTATTTTTAGGAAAAATGACTCTATGCCATCTTGTCTTAAACGTGAATTTACTTCATATTTTAAAATAATGAAACGAGGGGGGAAGAGGTTTTTCAGTAATAACTGGGAAATAGTTGCCTCGGCGCATCATGCTTTCAATCTGCACTTTAAAAACAAAACTACTGCTCTTTTTCACTTACAAAGTGGGACTGCTAGTGCTTGGACTTTATTCCAGAGACTTTGAGAATATATAAGGGTTTGTTTATCTGTCTCTATTGAGGCACTGGTTGGTGAAAGTGGAATCAAGATCTTTAAGCCATGTGTGTTACTATGCACTATGGCAGTGTAATTTGCCAAAAATGGGCTCAGGAGAGCCCATTGATCACAAAAGACCAAAGAAATATAGAGACATTAAAGTTATCATCTTTGCTCTCGATCTCTGGTCCTTCATGCCGCACCAGCCCTGCTCCTATGTCATGCTGGGCCAGCAACTGAGTCTCAGTGTGGGGGCACATGCCTGTAATCCCAGTGCTGGAGAGGCTTGAAAACAGGAGAATCACTGTGAGTCCAAACTGTGTAGTAAGACCCCATACAAAATGCATAAATGAAGAAAGTAAATAAATAATCACTCTTTGCAAGATGTTCTTTCCTTTTTGTCCTTTCTCTTCTGTCTTTCTTGACCATCATGTTCACAAATTTCGCCAGATAAGAGTCAGTAACAGATCCCAGGGCTGGGGAGATAGGTTGGTTGTCTAAGTGCCTGCTTGGCAAGTGGAAGGACCCAAGTTTGATTCCTGTTACCATGTGCCATGCCAAACTGGTCTGGGAATTCCCATCCAGCTGTTCCCTCCTGAAAATAGATGTGGTGGTGCACGCCTGTAAACCTAGTGCTGAGGAGGCTGAGACAGGAGGATCACCATGAGTCTAAACTGCGGAGCAAGACACTGTATTAAATAAATACATTTTTTAGAACAAAACAGGTCTCTTGGCCTGGCAGGATGGCTCAGTGGTCTAAAGCGCCTGATTGGAAAAGCTGAGGCAGCTTCAGGGACCACGGTTCAATCCCTGGCACCACATGCTGCGCCAGCCCTGCCCTCAGGGCAGGCTGAGCCGGCCATAAAAATAAATAAATAAACAAACAAAATTTCTGAAACAAGAATAAAATAAAATAAAATAAAATTCTAAATAAATAAATAAATAAATAAATAAAACAGGTCTCATTTTCCTTTAGCAAGTAAAATACATACTTTCCACATGAGTTTGCATTGTAATATGTATATAAATCCATAGGCAAATAGTCTGGAAGAATACAGACCAAAGCAATAGTGATAGTTATGATGAGGAATAGGTAGTAAAGAGGTTTTAAATTTAACTCCAGCCGGGTGTGGTGGCTCACGCCTGTAATCCCAGCACTCGGGAGGCTGAGGCAGGAGGATTGGTGCGAGTTCGAGATCAGCCTGGGCTACAAAAGTGAGCTCAAAGCCAGCCTCAACTGCATAGCAAGACCCTGTCTGAAAAAGACAAAAACAAAAATTAACTCCAGTATTTTTCCGGGGGAAAAAATTAAAACTTTACATTATTTTTATTAATTTAATTTTATTTTATTTTATTTATTTATTTATTTATTTTTTTTTTTTTGTCTTTTTGAGACAGGGTCTCGCTATGCAGTTGAGGCTGGTCCTGAGCTCACTTTTGTAGCCCAGGCTGGTCTCGAACTCCCACCAATCCTCCTGCCTCAGCCTCCCGAGTGCTGGGATTACAGGCGTGCGCCACCACGCCCGGCACCTAATTTTATTTTTAATTTAATTTAATTTAATTTTTTGTCTTTTTGAGACAGGGTCTCACTATACAGTTCAGGCTGGCCTTGAGCTCACTTTTGTAGCCCAGGATGGTCTCAAACTCACACCGATCCTCCTGCCTCAGCCTCCCGAGTGCTGGAATTACAGGAGTGTGCCACCACACCCGGCTCTACATTGTTTTTATAGTTGACAGTAATGAATCAAAACAATCTGTGCATGTGCTAAGCCACGTGCCTCTGATATTAAAAAAAATTTTAAGACATGCTCCCTTTTCTTTTGTCAAAAATTATTTCACACAGAGTCACCCAGAGAAAAACATTCTCTCAGGCTTTCACAGAAAGCAAACTGGACAAGCAATGGCCGTGACTTGTCCCGAAGGCTGACACTAACAACATTTCTACAAAGTACTGTATATGGTCCCAAACTTAATCCTGAGGGGATTTGACCTTGGAAGATACAAAAAAATGAATGTTTTGTTATACAGGTCTTGCTTTGACTT
>PVJA010045166.1:0-15564 GCA_004027025.1 Myocastor coypus
ACTTCTGAGCCTTAGGACTGTTGTCTTCTCTAGTCAAACAGGCATACAATGGTCTAAGTAGCTGTACTTCATTATGTGCTAGGCATTCCAACACTAGGCCCATTCTGGAACCCTGAAGTATTAAGTCTCTGTGTACACTTCCCTAGGAAGGAGACAAGAACATTGCTGTTTATCACAAGAGCCACATTAGTTATGCGCTCCACTGGTTAACTTATATGACCTATAAATAATTACAAATTGCATGATCTATTTCTCAGCAGGGCACCATTAGTCCAAAAGGCCCTAGAGAAGCACTTGAGCCATGTGTTCCTTTTGTTTGAGACTAGTGGTCATAAAGATATCACATGTTGGTGTATTATGGTTCTTTGTTATATTTATTGTCTTTTAGTTGCTACCTCATGGCCAATTTTGTAGCACGGTCTATCTATGAAATAGTTACACCTTTCATCTCTGGAATCATAATAAAAATTATTTTTTAATGGTATCATATTGAATGAAACTAGCCAGACACAGAAAGTTAAGTATCACATGTTTTCTGTGGAAACTAACAAAAACAAACAAAAAAGATAAACTGAAAATAAAGGGTGGACTATTAAGGGTTTTTGTTTATTTGTTTTTGTTTTTTGTGGCCGGCTCAGCCTGTCCTAAGGGCAAAGATAGCATGGCACATAGGGCCCTAGATTGAACTGTGGTCCCTGCACTTGCCTATGCTTGCCTCAGCAGATGCTTTAGGCCCCTGAGCCATCTCACCAGCCCAAGGGTGGGCTATTAGTGAAGGAAGGAAGGATGGGGCAGGAAGGAGGGAGTAGTGGGAAAGGGTGATACAGCTGAGACGCGCTGTATGCATGCACGGGAAGGTCAGTGTGAAACCTCCGGATGTGTAGACTTCGTATGATGAAATAATGACCATAAAAAGGCTTGATCTTTGGAGGGCGCTCACCACCTAATTATCCATTCCTTTACTGTTTGTCCACATTACATTCCTTATTGAATAAAATGAACTATAGCTATGGGTGGACCTTCAGACTCATTTGAGGAAAGGATATGGTCACATTTTGCAGAAGTACTCAGATAAGCATTTCAAATTCTTTTGAAAAATTGTGTGAATATAACAGATTTTAGGTATATGGCTCTGTGGTATTAATATACACACACTGTTGTGTGTTGTCATCACCAAATGTCATCCATAGAACCTTTTATCTGCAAAACTACCACTCTATATTCATTAAATAATAACTCTCTACTTCCCCTCCCCCAACTCCATGACACTTCCTGTCTATGAATTTGGCAGTATTTGTCCTTCTGCCTCTGATTTAATTCCCTTTTTTTTTTTTTCTTGTTTCAGAACATTTGTTTATTTATTTATTTTTATGGCCGGCTCAGCCTGTCCTGAGGGCAGGGCTGGCACAGCATGTGGTGCCGAGGATCGAACTGCGGTCCCTGCAGCCGCCCAAACAGGCACTTTAGACCACTGAGCCATCCCACTGGGCCCCTTAATTACCTTTTAAGTCTTGAGTATCATCTTTGTTGTAGTTTGTTTCCTTTTTTCCAGGCCAAGTGACATTTCATTATACTAATATACCTCATTTCATTCATCTACTTATCCACTGATGGCCACATGGATTGTTTTTTACCTGGGCTAACATGAACAACACTGTTTTGAATATGGCTATATAAATATCTGAGTCCAATGCTCCAATTCTTTTATCTGTATTCAGAAGTGGAATTATTGTATCATATGGTGACTCTGTCTTCAATTTTCTGAGAACTTTTCAGGAATTGCTAACTGTGAAATAGCTTGTACTCTTTTTTTTTTGGACAGGGGACTCAAACTCAGGACCTTGCACTTGTAAGGCAAGCACTTAGGCCACTAAGCTGTCTCACTTCTCACTGGCCCCTTGTTAGTCTGAGGTGCAGGGAGAGAAAGAAACAACCTGCTATATATCTCATCATTACAAAGTCTTCACTTCGGATAAAAGAATTTTTGACATGGTATAAAAAATCTCCAGTAACATTTTGTCAGGAATCTCTGCAGCACCAGTCTTTTTTGGAAGACTTTCTAAAACACTGATCTGCAACCTTGGCTGCACACTGAGATACTCAAGGAGCATTAAGTTGGGCGGGTTGAGAGTTTAAAGCTTCCCTACATTAATCCACTCTCATGTTGGTAAAAATATTCATGGTACTCTGGCTAACTGCTCTGCTCCTAGCCCTGGCTCAATCGTGCTGTGGAAATTTTGAGTTTTCATCTGGATTGTGTAAGAATAAAAAGTAGGAAGTCACTCATATTAGTCAGAAATTATATATACAGTATAACTTCTCTGTAAACCACTTAGGGTGATATAAGAAAAGGGAAGGAACTAAAAATAGGAAACGTAATTTGGGGCCTATGTCAGGAACCAGAAGAAAATGAGCAGTATTTAAGCCAAATGCATCTATTAAAGCCAAGGACTGCAGAAAACAGAAATTTCCTGAGATGGCTCAGGGGACGGGTAGGGATGTTGCCTCTGGCTGTGTCTTCTCGGCCCTGCCAACCTCCACGAATCCCAGGCTCTCACTAACACTGCCTCTGTGCTCCCAGATGGCGCATACATAGTCTTCCACAGCAGCCCTGATGGTGCCCTTATCCTAGAGAGGCTGAACTGTGAAAAGCATAGTTTGGGTTTATGGCCATTACTCAACTCCCTTGCATGTTGTGAGGATGCCAATAACAGTGGCACACCCCAAAGACCACACCCCAAGTCCAAGCTCTAGAAGCAGCATGCTGTCTGCTCACTTACCCCAGAACCCCACTGTACCAGATTAGGGCAGCTGAGGAGGATTCTGCCTGTCCTTGCTCTTTTCCACCTGCCCCGTGCCCTCAGGCTGCAGAGGTGGCAAGAGGAAGGAACGATAAACATCGCTGAGAGAAGTTATGATCCCTAGTGCTTATTCTGTATCTTCCCCTAGGAGTCTTGGGGCAGAACTGGCCACACCAGTCAATGAGTCAATGATAGGGTATGGGGCACGAGGAGGGATGCTCCTTTGCTCAGGCAGGACCTTGGGCTCTCCTGCTGGTGATCGGTGAACACTCTGAACATGGCAGAGCAGGTGACGTGGGCAGAATTTCAGAAGTATCTGTGGGGAGAGGCATGACTTCCTGTCAAGAAGGATACTGACACAGGGTAATGGTTCTCGAAAGTGTGCTATATAGGACATTAAAGGTCAGTGACAAGGAAGATATGCAGCAAAGAAAGCTGCCCACCTGCCCTCTCTGGTCTGTTCATGGAAGAGGACTGACAGCTAGTGGAGCTGAGGGTAGAATCAGGACCTGCTCTTTCAAGTGATATTTAGTGAGCGGAACCAAAAGAGGTCACAAAAAGGTTCCAATTGAAAAGGAGCAAAATTCTAGGTTCAGGGGCCTGGCGGGATGGCTCAGTGGTCTAAAGCGCCTGCTTGGGAAAGCTTGGGCGGCTTCAGGGATCGCGGTTCAATCCCCGGCACCACATGCTGTGCCAGCCCTGCCCTCTGGGTGGGCTGAGCCAGCCACAAAAATGAGTGAATAAACAAACAAAGGTTCTGAAACAAGAAAAAAAAAAAATAAATAAAATTTAAAAAAAATTCTAGGTTCATACAATGCTCCCCAAATATGTTAGGTCACACACAAGAAGACTGGGGGAAGGGCAAGGAAAACATCGTCCAAAAACAGATCTCAGATCACGGTGACAAAAACAGGGCCCTTGTGGCAAGGCAGAGGTTTCAGAAGAGAGGAGGAACAGGCCTAGCGCAGGCGTTGCAATGCTTGCTGCTCTCGCATCTTTCCGGCTCCTTCCGTGGACGTGGCCAGGCTGGAGGCAGCGATCCCAGCTGTGCTTTAGGGAGAAAGGGGAGCTCGGGGCTATGGGGCAAACGGGTCGCCTTTTTGTTGCAGCCTCCTCAGCTGCTCCAAAGCCTTTTGCTATTTGCGTATAGCCTAGGACGTGGGACCCTTGTAAGAAGAGCAAGAGTCACAGCCATTTTCTTGGTTGACTGTACTCACTCCTGGCAGGTGGCACAAATATAATTATCTCCCTTTTCTCTGGAGCTCCTCAGCTGTTGTGGTATCGACAGGGCCTCAGAATCCCAGCTCCTCTCTGCCTTTTAATGCTGCTAAAACATGTTTTGCTTTACCTTTCCATTTCTTTTCGGTTTTTATTAAATTTAGTACACAGTTTATTTAGCTGCCTGTATTTCATTATCTAGAACAAATAAAACTAGTTTTGTTTTACATGCCAGTTAATAAAATGCGGTTTTCTTATGCTGTTTATATATATTGTGGGCAATGTATATTATTTACATCTTAGTTTTTCTTTTACTTTTTACCAAATGATTGAAACAACCTTTTTTTGCTATGTTTGTTACTTTCAGTAAAGAAAACTAGTTTACTTTTCTTTTTTTTTTTTTTTTTAAGAATTTTTTTATTTTCTTTCTTTTTTTTCTTGTTTCAGAACCTTTGTTTGTTTATTCACTCATTTTTATGGCCGGCTCAGCCCACCCCAAGGGCAGGGCTGGCGCAGCATGTGGTGCCGGGGATCGAACTGCGATCCCTGAAGCCGCCCAAGCTTTCCTAAGCAGGCACTTTAGACCACTGAGTCATCCTGCTGGGCCCCTAGTTTACTTTTCTATTCCTGTTAACAAAGGATTTTTTGTTTTGTATTTTGTTGGGTAACTTCTCTTCAACCTGCCTTAACAGTTACTTGAAGGGGCCCGGCAGGATGGTTCAGTGGTCTAAAGCGCCTGCTTAGGAAAGCTTAGGAGGCTGCAGGGACCGCAGTTTGATCCCCGGCACCACATGCTGCGCCAGCCCTGCCGTAAGGGCAGGCTGAGCCAGCCATAAAAATAAGTAAATAAACAAACAAAAGTTCTGAAACAAGAAAAACAAATAAAATAAAAAATAAATAGTTACTTGAAAAAAAACTGGGAAAGAAGCCTAGGCTTAAACTGTGTTCTGGTGATGAGTAAATTAGACATAATAGGTTAAGCACGGTAGTGCACACCTATAATGCTGTCGTGTGGAGGCTGAGGCAGAAGGACTTCGGCAAGGCCGAGGCAAGCCTGCATTACACCAGGGCCACTAGTTATCAGTCATCTTCAGTGATCAGGAGGAGGCAGGTTGGCAGCTTTTTTTGGTGCATTCTGTCCCTGAAAGTTTAGAGGTCATTTCCACATCCTAAATGAAAGCACCAGTGTGGGAAAGAGTGACACACAAAGCCGCACTCTCGGAGGTCCCCACACCCCATGGCTGGCTGGGCGCCTTCACACGCAGCCCTGTGTCTGTCCCTCAGAGCAACTGCTTTACATTCTTACCTTAGCCAAACATTTCTTACCTCATACCAAGAAACCCTGGGATGACTTAAGAGTAGTTAAACCCTTAATGTTATTCACAAGGACAGCATCATGACACAAACTACATAATGATATAATTTATCAGTGTGTGTGTTGTGGGGTGGATAAGGATTAGGATGATAAAGCTGAACTTGAGGATTTATCAAAAGATACTCCCCTGTACACGACTGTGTTAACCTGGCCTTCATATTCACTTTTGTAAGATGTTGGCCCAGCAAAGCTCGAACAACCTAATCCAAAAAGCCACCCTTTTTGGATTAAAGTTGGAACCTCAGTGTGAAAACTGGAAAGGCTTCCATGTAAAAGCCATGAGCAATTTCTGATTCTAGAGGCGGCAACACAAAGTCACACTGTAAGCTTTGTTTTAGGGAAAAAAAAATTTGGTGTATTCATAACTATAATGGAAAGCAAATACTTACCATAATGCTTTCATAGTTTAAATAATCTGAACTGAACAGTTCTATTTGGGTATGCTTTAGCCAAAGCTATGCTATAATCTTCGGTGACTTGGAAGACACAAGAATCTAAAACATACTGCTTTGGATATTAACCTAATGTAATTACATTCTTAGAATTCAGTGAGCAATAGCCGGGCGTGGTGGCTCACGCCTGTAATCCCAGCACTCGGGAGGCTGAGGCAGGAGGATCGTTGTGAGTTCGAGACCAGCCTGGGCTACAAAAGTGAGCTCAAAGCCAGCCTGAACTGCACAGTGAGACCCTGTCTCAAAAAAAAAAAAAAAAAAAAAAAAAAAGAATTCAGTGAGCAAAGCCACATTGTCGGGGGGAGAAGGGAGTGTTTCCTCTAGAAGGAGTGAATATTTACCCTTTCAATCATTCTGAAAAGGGGCCGTTTTTGTAGCAGGGAGATAGTAGAGTACTAGAAGGAGGAAAACAGCCCTTGGATGGATAACTCATGGCAGTTGGATCTGGACTCTGAGATGAAGGAAAATGACTTCAGCCGGGGGAGGAGGAGAACCAGTCCCTACCACAACAAGACACGCTGAAGCAGACAGAAAGGCTGTTCTGAGGGACACATAAAGCTTGTCTGAGCTCTTGGGCTCTCAGAACAGGTATACTTCACGGCTGCGTTGTGCTGCCCATGTCTCTGCTTCCCGACTCCCATCCAAGAGATGGAAGTTTTTCAGAAGTTGCTGTTGGATTTCTCTACAATGAGTGCAAATGAGAGAAAGGCCTGCTTTGTGTCCAGAATGGAAGATAACAGCAGCCCCGAGGTCTGAAAGTGATTTGGAGCCAGGAGGACAGAGAGGTCCTGAGCAGAAAGGCATTCGAGAGTGTGCTGTTTCTGCAGATAATTCAGATTTGTAAGGCCTGAAAACATGGAAAACTTGTCTTCAGGGAGAAAGGGGACTCAGAGCAACTGTAACATGGGTCATAAATAAATAGGCCCTGAAAGCTGTGAAGCCTGACATATACCAGCTGCCTGTGAAAATAGGAACAACTAGTGGCAGCGCTCACAACTTTGGGCGCAGCTTGTATGGTTCACTCCTCACAACAACCTCATAAACAACCTGATCCAAAATCACCTGATATGTGATGGAAAGGAGAGGACAGGGCAGGTGTACCATTTTTATATGGCACTGAATGAGTCTGTACTACTCTGCAACACTCCTTAAAAGAAGCCATGGGGCTTGTAGTGCTGCTCAGCGGTGCTCCACAGGATGGCAGTTCCCAGCACTGCCAAGGAAAGAAGGAGACCAGGAGAGCTTTCGGTCTGTGGCATCACCCAGAGGCTGGGGAGGCCTGACCTCTGGTGGTCTTCAGAGCCCTTGACCTAGGGCAAGGCTAAACCTGGAATTTTGTTTTTTCTTAAGAATTTTTATTTATTTATTTATTTTTTCTTGTTTCAGAACCGTTGTTTGTTTATTCACTCATTTTTATGGCCAACTCAGCCCACCCCAAGGGCAGGGCTGGCACAGCATGTGGTGCCGGGGATCGAACCATGGTCCCTGAAGCCGCCCAAGCTTTCCCAAGCAGGCGCTTTAGACCACTGAACCATCCTGCCAGGCCCTAAACCTGGAATTTAAAAGCCACAGAATCAACCACATTGAACCATTGATCTCTGGGTGAAAAGATCAGTTTCCTAATTTTTTTTTTTTTTTTTTTTGAAGCATTGTGAATTTTTCTTTTGAAGTTGGATTTTCTTATATTCTTCTTCTCTTGGATAATGATAAAAAATACTTGAATATAATACCAAAATATTTTCACTTTTCATTCTGATGTTTGTGGTTTGTTTTTCAATTATAATCCAAATGATTAAGTCATGGACAAGAAATAAAAGCAGATTTGTATAAAAAAAATCACCCTATAAACTGATGACCATCTGGTAAACTCTATATTTCTTCTACTTAGACTCATTAATGAAAGGTACCGAGGGCAATGTAAGGCAATAACTATATTAAGAAGAAGTCTGGTTAGTAAATAGGGTGTTTTGTTCATTTTTTTTTAATTTTAAAAAAATTTTATTTATTTATTTATTTATTTATTTATTTTTCTTGTTTTAGAACTTTTGTTTGTTTATTTATTTTTATGGTTGGCTCAGCCCTGCCCTGAGGGCAGGGCTGGCACAGCATGTAGTGCCAGGGATCCAACCGTGGTCCCTGCAGCTGCCTAAGCTTTCCTAAGCAGGCACTTTAGACCACTGAGCCATCCTGCTGGGCTGGGTGTTCTGTTCTTGCCAGCTTTGGGTAACACATTAACATCTCAAAGGGTAAAGAAGTCTCATTGCCCTCACAGGGCTGATGTAAATACCTCAGGAAATTGTTGGAGGCACTTGTAGAAGGCAGGTCTTTCTTGAACTATACTACCTCTATCTATTCATCCCTGGATGCCCCCTTTGGGTCTGCTTGCTCAAGCAGTCAGTGCCCAGCTACCTTACCTCCAATCTTTTAAACTGCTCCTTTTTGTGCTAAGTAAGCATGGCTCACACTCACTTACCTCAACAACCAGTAGGTCATCATTTGAAATGGGCTGAAGCTTCTTCTCTGGTGGTGTCTTTTCAAGTAAAGTACTTAATTCAACCAAGATCCTGCCTCTGTAGGCAACCCCTTCTCCCTGAAAGGTAAGAATACAGGATTATTCCCCTAGCCATGAAAAATAGCAAAAAGAACTCTGTCTTTTTAGTCTGATCATAGTGGAAGAAAAATTTCTCATCTTTGTTCCTGCTGTTTGTATGAAATTTTCATGTATGAAAATTAAAGGTTTGGATCAGATTAGGAATAGCAAAGTGCTTCAGTACATACGTCAGTGATGATTATTTGGTAAATGTCTAGAAGATGATATGGAAGGGAATTCCAAGGAATTGAACCCAGAGCCTAGTGCGTGCTAGGCCAGCACTCTACTGCTGAGCTATACCACTCCCCAGCATAAGTATGATGTTTTCCTTAAGTTTAAAAGTCGAAGGAGGAAAATGTCATTTGTCATCACCAAATTAGATAATCTCTAGGATACTTTATTATGATTCCAGGAGTATAAGACTCCCAACCTTCAAAGACTTGAAGTGAATTTGATAAAATATGATATCTAATTATCACATTATAAGAAAGAATTACATTTATCATTAATAGCAATCTTAGTTGAAAGACCAACCTTTCCAGTATTTAGATCATCATAGGGGTCTGGGAATCCTGTGTACTCTCTGGGACTTCCATAAAGGTTCAGATAACAAGGTCCAAATGTCGGAACAAAACCCACCTCTGTTTCTCCTGTATTTGCTAAAAACAAACATCATTATTAAATGTTGTGCTTTTAACACTGGATCTGTTGAGATAAACATTAGTTATTAGCTAGTTAGATGAGATGATTTTCCTCCATTTTGTAAGTTAGTCATATTAGTGTAAGTTATAAACACTCGTGAGACTTTCTATATTTTCCTTTATCATTGCTAAAATATGTCATGAAAATATTTTAGGGGTATTTCGCTTAAAATCATTCTTATGAAAAGATAGTGCTATTTAAATGAAGAATAATGAGATTTTCAAGTTGGTCTCATTTTTTGCAAGTTTATAGTTGGTATTAAACATTTTATTGGCAATTAGGGTAAAAGATTATATTGTTTTAAGAAGTCGTTTAAATAAATCAGGTTAATTTTATTTGTCCCCCAAAAGACACATAATTTAATTTCAAGTATAAATTATGTAGTTTGGTGGAACAACATAGTTTAAAAATATAATTTAATAGCATCTGTCAGATTTACACTATTAATACATATATTTTAGACTTTTGTATGAAACAATAAGCTACCTGCCTGTGGTCCCAGAGCCATGTGGTAATCAGCAGGGATAAGAACGCTGCCACCAACCCCTTTCTATTTCTGATGATCCGCTGATAAACTCTATATTTCTTCTACTTAGACTCATTAATGAAAGGTACTGAGGGTAGTGTAAAGAAATAGCTACATTAAGAAGAAGTCAGCCAGGTGTGGTGGTGCATGCCTGTAATCCCAGCACTCAGGAGGCCGAGGCAGGAGGATCAATGTGAGTTCAAGACCAGCCTGGGCTACAAAAGTGAGCTCAAGACCAGCCTGAACTGCATAGTGAGAACCTGTCTCAAAAAAAGGAAAAGAAGAAGAAGAAGAAGAAGAAGAAGAAGAAGAAGAAGAAGAAGAAGAAGAAGAAGAAGAAGAAGAAGAAGAAGAAGAAGAAGAAGAAGAAGAAGAAGAAGAAGTCATATGTGTGGGGAATGCAAGAGCTGATTTCAATAATCTTAATGCTTCTTCATGGAAAAGAAATGAACATTATTCCAAAAAGCAGAATGAAGACCACTGCTGAAAGATTCTTGGAAGCCAAATTTGATTTATTCAGTGTAAAGAAGAGCTTTGTATGAATTACAGATGCTAAACAACGGGATAGATTACATTAGGCATAATCAAAAGACACTTTAAGGAAAATGCTTCAGCCTGTCTTTCAGGGTATTTCTTGCTATGGATATGTAATTGACTAGAATACTTCCAAGACCTTTTGAAACTTTTTTTTTCTTGGTATCAGGGGTCGAACTCAGGACCTTATGGTTGCCAGGAAGGTGCTTAAGCTGCTGAGCTATGTCCCTGGCCGGACCTTTACCAACTTTAAGCATAAAACTAAGGGTGAAGAGGCCAGCGAGATGGTTCATCAGTCTAAAGTGCCTACTTAGGAAAACTTAGGCAACCACAGGGACCGTGGTTCAATCCCTGGCACCACATGCTGCACCAAACCTGCCCTCAGAGCAGGCTGAGCTGGCCATAAAGATGAGTGAATAAACAAACAAAGGTTCTGAAACAAGGAAAAAAAAAATCTCTTGTGAGCTGGGTGTGGTGGCACATGCCTGTAATCCCAGCACTCGGGAGGCTGAGGCAGGAGGATCAGTGCGAGTTCGAAACCAGCCTGGGCTACAAAAGTGAGCTCAAGGCCAGCCTGAACTGCATAGAGAGACCCTGTCTCAAAAAGACAAAAAAAAAAAAAAATCTCTTGTGTGAAGGGCAGATTATATTACCTTCTATTTGTATATAGCTTGAGAGTTTACAGCACTTTCCAGCAGGCACTCTTATCCCTCTCACCACAAGCCTGGGCAATTATGGCAGCTGCGAGCATTTTTATTTGGCAGAGGATCTCTATATCTCAGAATCCTCATCTAATTGGGGGAAAAATAACATCTACCTTAAGAGAATTGTGATAATCATAATAAGCAAACTTGCAAAAAATGCCGAGTGCAGTACAAACCAAAGTACATGAGAAGATGCTTCATATTTGGAAGGTGACCTTTAAGCAATGCTTGTATCTTACAACCTGCTTACAATCTATGCTGAAAGTGAGAGAAAGGTACTTCATACATTTCAGAACAGTTGATTTAGTGCTTCCTATCTCTACTTACAGGGCACAAAAATAACAATGCTATGTCTTCCAAAGAATTATTTGAAATGAAGCCAAATGGAATGATGTGCATTAAGGTAAAAACCTGTATCATGTAACAAGGCCTTGTTAATATGTTTATTGTAAGCATAGCTATACAGAACAAATATACAACGTGCATAAAAAAGATTTAGCCTTGCAAAACTATTTGTGAGCTACCAAAATGTCAAAAAGAGATTCAAGAGACAATCAATTAATATATTCTTAGTAAGATAATAGATAGGAAGCTCTAATAGACAGCAAAATTACAAAGCATAAACCTGTGTACGATGCAGCCCCAGTTCCCGAAGATGAGAAATCTATATAGTAAAAATATGATTGGTTAAAAAAACAAAAGAAACATGAGCATTATACAACAGACACCGGAAAGTTAATCAAGTCCTGTGCTCGGTAAGTAGTTTAGCAACACCAGAAGAATTCAAAATTTAGACTCAAATCACATCATCCTTTTGTAATGGGTTAATGTCAAATGGCTTAAACTTTGTGACAATTGGCAGCACCATCACACAAACAACCCAAATTTGTCAGCCCCAAGGAACCAGGTACTTAACCTGAGAAAAACTAGCTTCCCGTAACCAAAAGAGGCCTAGTAAAGTCACCAACCCTTCATGCTTTCAGTAAAACATTTACTTGTGGCTGACTTAGTTGGGACGGAGGTCAGAAAACCCAGGTTAATTTTGCCAGAAGCTATGTAAGCAATGCCTTTAGTTAACTGTACATTATTTCATTCAAAGTATGGTCTATTTCCTTGGAGAAGGATAACAACTCACTGCTATTCTGCAGTGCTGTAGCAGACTGCCTGCCATGAGAGGTCTCAGAGACAGGAAATGATACTGCTCATATCAACCTCTGGTTTTAGTTCCTGTGGATGTTATCACCCTATCACTAAGCTAAATACTTACACAAATAGCCTTTGAAAATCTTTACATAATATTAAGTGACTTCCCAATAATAATAATAAGTGGATTTTTACACACTAACCCCTATACTTTTAGTATGACTTTTTGTTATGGTGAGGGAATCAAGCATATCATGGTTCTTAATTCCTCTGGTGGTTGGTTCTCTTTGTGTTTTAGTTTATAGTGCTTTTATACCTGAATTGCTGAGTCAGTAAGAAGAGGCTACTAATATTACTTTTGAGTATTAAATCACATGCATGGGTTTTGGATATTTCCTATGCATTCCGATGGGTCTAGACTGCATTCGGACGACCCTCAGCTTTCCATCACACAGCGCCGAGGCATACTCTCCTGCATTCTCTTTCCTCTTTCACTTCCAGTGCCTAGTTTTGATGCTATTACATTGTAATGGGTGATGACATTTATACTTTCTTCAGAGATTGGGCTATGGATTTAACAAAAACAAAATAAGTAGTATTTGCACTATAGAAACCGTTTAAATATTATTCTCTACAGAGGAAAGGAAAGGGTTGAGATTATCTTCCCTTCATTGTACCTCTAGTATGATGTTCCTTGTGCCACTCAGTAGAAAATGTTCAAATGGGATGTTGTCTGTATCTTCTACTATTTGTTTAAAAGAATGCCACATGTCTTTGTATCTGTACTATATCTTTTTTGCACACCTCTTTGTTTTTCCATAAATTTATAATTGACTGTCTTTTTAGCTTCTTGTTATAGGACACTGTTATCTTCTTTGCCATATCCCCGAATCATCCTGGTTCTTACTCATACTACTGTTTGGGTTAACACTATTTTTAAAAAAAACCTATAAAGTTATCTCTTAAGATAAATATAAGAGGAAATTTTCGAGTTTCTGAAGATAAAATTATGCCTCAAAATTTTGCCTCAAATTCTCGCCTGTTGCTCAGTATATTCAGTCTATCAGCAACTACAAGAAATTTTGCTTTGGCAATGAAACATAAGATGCTTATATTAATGTGTCATCATATTTTTTCCCTTATCACTCTACCTTTTTCCTTCACTATCTATAGCAATTTTAGAGATATGCAATGTAATGCCAGACACAAGTATTTCTCCAGTATGCAAAATAATAGAAAGAAAATGCATTGGTTTTAAGTACCTGTTAAAACAAAAACAAAACACATTACATAGTTCATTGGTATCTGGTCTCTTTTCCTATCGAGTTAAAGGTGGGGTTTTTTTGTTTTTGTTTTTTGCCCCCCCCCCCAGTACCAGGGCTCAAACTCCAGACTTTGTGCTCGCCAAACAGGTGTTTAACCCACTGAGCCATCTCCCCAGTCCCTCCTATCAAGTTGAGAGGATAATATTTCTTTATGTTTGGGTGGATGTGTATCAATGCCATACTAATAAAAGCAAGATGTTAGCGCTCTATATTTATAATAAAAATTTAATAAAATAGCTACTAGCAAAGAAGTTTTAGACATGAGCAGGAAAGCTAAAATTGGTAAACTGTTAGTTGCTTGTATTTTTAACTATTTTGCTGGACACCAGTGAAATGGTTCACTAGGACCTCACATTTGCCTCTTAAGAATCTGAGCCTATTGTGAGGTGGCTCCCCAAGTTTACGTTTTCTCTGGTAGCTTTGAATTCTGTCTTCTTGTAGATCTACTGAGTCACTCACCTTCTACTTCTCCACCAGAGGCAGCAATTTTAGAGAGGTATAGATATGTTGTTCCAACGACATCATTTTTGGTGAGACGGTCCCTGTATCAAAGAACAGGGTAAGGCCTCTGGCAACAATTTGCTTTCATTTCAATAATAAAAACAATAGAGCTGGAAAATTGCACAGACCTCAGAAGTCATATTCTTCAGGAATCATCAGGCTCTACTGTTCTCAAAAGCACCTGAAAACACCCTATCCTCATCTCCTATCCACGGGTTTTGATTCAAAGAGCCTAGGTTAACAACCAATACACCAGGGATTGAACTTGACCATACACTTGTAGGTATTATCCTGAAAATATATATAAATATATCTTTTTCCCTTCGTTTGCCTTTTCTCCTCATCTCATTTTTTCCTTCCCATTGAGCAAATTCTTTTCCTTTCACAGTATCTATTGTACCTTTCATATTTTATTTACTCTTTCAGGTTCTCACACTGGTGACATAATGGGATGTTTACATCCTAAACCGGTCTGATTTATTTCACTTACCAATACAGACTCTAGTTGCATCTACTTATCTACAAAAGCTTCAAATTTATCTTTTTTCATAACTGATTAATATTCTATCAGGTAAAAATACCATATCATTTTTATCCATTTCTCAGTTGGTGGGCATTTGGGTTGTTTCCAAGGTTTAGCTATGACAAATTGCACTGCTATAGACATGGGTGCACATAAATCCCTGTGTATCCCAATGTATTCTGCTGCAGATTCTCTAGCCACCGTTTAGAAACACTGGTGTAGTTATTTAAGTCACTATCCAGTTATAAAATTGAAATTTAACAGAAAGATCAAAGGATTCTTCTATGGCCACACTTAATGCCATGGTCATAAAATGAAATAACCAAGTTAGGCATATTATAAACATAATATAATCATATTACTAAAATACATAGGATGATGGAACAAAATATACAAGAAATGTCTGAATTGAAAACTATTATTGCAGTTTTGTTCATCTTTATCCTCTTTTTTTTTTTTTGTGGTACCAGGGATTTTGAACTCAGGACCTTGTGCTTGCCAGGTAAACACTTATTCCACTGAACTATCTCACTGGCATTATTGCAGTTAAATGCGTGTTACCACCAATTCCCCTCAAAATACTCCTCATTTTGTATACATTTCACCCATCATCCTTGCCATTTTCTGAAGCACTTCTAGAAAGCCTCTATCATGTTTTTATGAGGTATAATCAAGAACCCAATGAATGCTGTCGCTAGCTGCCATGCATGAAAACATTATTCTGTATCTTCATTCACCTTGTTCATCAGATCTGGCACTATGTAATTTCTGGCTGCTTGGCAAGTCAAAATGACCATGAAAGGTGAACATTTTACATCAGTTCAGGATGTCAGAGCATCCACAAAAGTGCAACTAAAGACAAAAAAGGACTTTCAGAAATGCTGCAGAAAATGACCAAATGTGGGTGTGGTGGTGCATGTCCGTAATCCCAGCACTTGAGAGGCTGAGGCAGGAAGATCACTGTGAGTTCAAGACCAGCCTGGGCTACAAAAGTGAGCTCAAGGCCAGCCTGAACTGCACAGCGAGACCCTGTCTCAAAAAGAAAAAAAAAAAATTCATCATATTCTATCAAGAAACTTGGCACTCTTTCTCCTCAACAAACTGCAGCTAATACACCCATACTTCCTGGGTGGCAGTGTAGTTTTAAGCAAAGGATTGCATATATACCTC
>PVJA010045167.1:0-15839 GCA_004027025.1 Myocastor coypus
CCCCTTGTCTTTTTATTTTTAAAAACAGTACCTCACACAATGTCACAGTCAAAGGGCAGTGAGTAAACAGTAATCGTTATGGAAGAATCAATCTTATCTTATAGCTTGAGCTCAAAATGCATAAATCGAGTCTTGCGTTTACAGGCATCTGGATTTTTTTTAACCTACTAGTTTGTCTAAGGACTTCATATTTATCTAGAAAACAGTTACCAATAATTAAAACAAAACAAAAAATCTAAAACCAAATCATTTCACCTTGATTAAATCTTTAGCATATTTATTACCCAATTATTCTTTGTTTGTTTTTGTTTTGTTTTATGGTACCAGGGATTGAACTTGGGACCCTGAGCTATCTCCCTGGCCCTACCCAATTAATCTAAATACTATTTTCTGACAACAATCTTTGAGAAGACAAAGTAGAATCAAGTTCATAAAGCTCTTACAATCAGTCAGGTTTGCCTTCTGTCACAGCGGGCATTTGAAGGGCCCAAGGTGCAGCTTACCTGACTGCATCTGTATCAAACTGTAGGTTGGGCTTATCAATCAGCCCCAAGGAATACAGCTGATAGGCCAGAGCACATTTTCCCACCATAAATTGCGCTGTGTTGGTACGATCTAGACAGTCCACACAGTTGGTCCGAAGAATGCCAGTCTAAAGAGAAATATCAAGAGTTTTCGCTCATTGTTCAATCATGAACACTACTTCCATGCTATACAGGAATTGCTTTCATTAAAGAAAGACTGCTGGCGAGTATTATCTCTGAGCAAATAAAGTAAAAGGTCCAAATAACAAAGCCAGGCGTGGTGGCGCAGGCCTGTAATCCCAGCACTCGGGAGGCTGAGGCAGGAGGATCGATGTGAGTTCGAGACCAGTCTGGGTTACAAAAGTGAGCTCAAGACCAGCCTGAACTGCACAGTGAGACCCTGTCTCAAAAAGACAAAAAAAGCCGGGCGTGGTGGCTCACGCCTGTAATCCCAGCACTTGGGAGGCTGAGGCAGGAGGATCATTGTGAGTTCAAGACCAGCCTGGGCTACAAAAGTGAGCTCAAAGCCAGCCTGAACTGCACAGTGAGACCCTGTCTCAAAAAAAAAAAAAAGGTCCAAATAACAAAAAGCACTTAAAATTTGGAAGGTTAAATTTGCTGCTCACTTATTGCTGTGGTAACATTAATAAAGCTAACATACATATATTCACCTATACATATGCATACACATTTATAACTTTACTTCTTGAAAGTTTACCAAGGTAAATTATGTAACATTTGCCAATTAGTAAAACTTCACATGGACTTTTTCTTGTACATTTCCTTTATTGTACAAAGTAAAGCGTCAGTGGTTCAAACTGAGTCATCCTCAGGGGACTGTTAACAGATACAGTGTGAACTGGCTCGCTTGCCAAAGTTGGTCTGATTTATTTTTTTCACATTCCTGTTTGTGTTTGTTTCCAGTAATGAAAGTTAATATAGAAAAAATTTGTATGTCTTATTATTTCAGCTACACAGTTTCTAAAAGATTTAAATAATAACAGCCAGGCGTGGTGGCACATGCCTGTAATCCCAGCACTTGGGAGGCTGAGGCAGGAGGCTCGGTGTGAGTTCAAGACCAGCCTGGGCTACAAAAGTGAGTGCAAGGCCAGTCTGAACTGCATAATGAGACCCTGTCTCAAAAAGACAAAAAAAAAAAAAAAAAAAAATTAAATAATAACAAAAGGCTTTTAAAAAATCACTCTCAAGTGATTAATAATTCCGTATGAAATAATGGTTGCTTAAAGGAAACACGCATGGGGACTACAAATTTTACTCATTATGACTATATTTTCAGCTATACCTGCAGGCGACCGGTGGGTATCACACATCCTCCTAGTTCATTCCACCTGTGTTTAAAAATAAATATTTTACAAGATTTTTTCTCCAGCACTAGAGACAGAACTCGGCTTGTTGGAGTGCACCATGTGTCTTACCACTGAGCTATATCCCCAGTCTGCTGGATTTTTACGAAAGTTGCATGGCAATGTACATATTTGCTGAGAATCACAGAACCTAAGTAACAGATCTGCAGGTGCCAGGCGACCAGCTGCTTCTGCGCACAGCATTCTTTGAGGTGCATGAACAGGCAGTAACCGAGCTGGCTGCTCACCACGCTCTTCTCAAGGACAGCCAGAGAGCTGCATCCCAACACCCCCAGTGCCTGAAGCTCCAGCACTCTGTCACCCTGTTCGGACACTGTCACCCCGCTCAACCAAAGCCTGCCTCACTTCCACTAGTTAGACTTCCAGGGACACACAGGGCACATTTCAAGTAAGACTTCCCATGCCTCAGCCTTTTCCACTGGATACGAGGGTTTCCTTCCTCCTCAGCATTGCTCCACCAAGACAGCCACATTCCTACAGTTTTTTGTGCACAGTTCACGTTAGAAGCCACCCATTTCCCCCATGTGGTAATAAACGGATGGGAATGTATTATAACATTTTACTTATTTAAAAGATGCCAGGTAGGGATTAGCGATCCTAAGAAAGGCCCACCTACAACATTGTCTCTTGGCCAGCACCTGGGACTTGGATTCAGGATGGTTCTGCCACTCACAGAACTGGTAAGGGGCTGAGAGTGTCTTAACTCCTTGTAGAAAGAGCACAGCTTTTGCTGAATACCTGCTTTCCCCAGGGAGACTGGACTTTTGGCACATGCACGGCAGAGGCTTGAAAGCCACGTACCGTTGAAGGCCAGGCTCTAGCTAGCCAGCTTCCCCGGCTGGTAGCCCTGCAGATGCCACCACAGATGCCATCACAGCTTGCTCTGGGGGAACTGTGTCTGTGTGACTCTGCTGGAAGACTGGAAACTCCTGACTAGTGTCCTCCAGAATGTGTGCCCCATACCTTCTCCCTTAGCTGATTTCACTCCCCATCCTTTCCACTAAGTCAGGCCCCAAGCACCACAGGAAGCTGAGTCCTCTGAGTTGAAAAGCACGGAAGTAGGAACCTAGGACTAGTCACGGGGCCACGTCACAGCTGTTCTACCATTCACACTACGGCTACGCAAACCATGACAAAATCACTACTTCCCACGATACACACTAATAGCTTTTGGGTTTTATTCTTTTCTCATTGTAGTTAACTATGCTAATTGAAAACAAAAGGCTGGATGTTTACAATTTTGATCCCTTGACCTGAAGAAGCTTACAAACCAGTGAGGTTTGTGAGCAGGTAATTATAAACAATGAAGGATACTGTTTTCATGGAAATACTAGTGTTTAATTCAGCAGAAAAAAAAAAATCTCTGATTCTACTGCTAATGGAACAATAGAATTTACTGAAGAAAATTTTTCTTACAAATAAATTTTATGCAACGCTTCCAATTCCAGAGGAATAGCTCAGCCTCCATGGTCCTCTCGGTACGTATAACCATGAGAGGAATCTCAGGCTCACAGGAAACGTTTAGGCTTACACAGGCCAACAGTTGCTCGCCTCCTCAAAGGACTCAATTCACCCAGCTACCAACAAGTACAATCTGTTCAGAGGGAGAAACCGTCCTGAAGGACAAATCTCAATTTATTTAAGGTTTAAAAATCTATACTTACTTTTCATCTGGCCTTAAAATGCTACAGTAGGAATCAGGGCGGTTTACAAAGAAGCCTGTTTTCTTCACCACACTCTCTGCAATCACACTGAGCCGATCCAGAACATTGCACAGCTTGCTGGAGAGGACAAAGAAGAACGCACACGTGAGAGAGCTGGAGCCGTGCTACGCGCTCACTCTCATGTCTATTGCAAATGCCACTGAAGTGGCATTCACGAATTTTTTTTAAAAATGGCTGTGCACTTCATAGCAACCCTGCAATGATTAACGTCAGGCACAGAGCATGCACCCAACAATCAGCGACATGGGGTGCCACAGAGACCTTAGTACCACATACTGGCGTTCCTTAAGCTAGAGCAGGTCGTCTCCACAAGAGCTTTCCCCAGAGCACCTCACTGCTCGGGCTGCCACTCAAGTGAGCACGCTTTCCTAAAACGACTGTTGAGAGCACCGCATGTAGCGTGAATGCCAGGGGAAGAAACAGCAGGAAAGCAACTTAACTGGAGCAATCAAGGCCCACTTGTGTGTGTATGTGTGTGTATCCAGTTACATACAACGATTCAGAAAAAAGTACAATGAGTGGAGTACAAAACAACATAACATTAAAATTTTTAAAAACATATCTTGTTCTTATATGATGCATAGTGGGTGGTAAAAGAGCTAAAGAAAGCACCTCTGAAGACAGAACTTGCATCACACCCTACGTGAAGGGGTGGGGAGCATCCCCTGGAAGGTCAGTGGCTATAGGGACCTTGGCCGCTAACTGGGGCAGAGCACAGAGATTTAGTTTTCTGAAACAGAAAAGACCCAGGAATATATAAAAACATGACTACATTCTAGAAGCCACCAGCTGACGAGGCTTTAACATGACACCAAGAACCTGGACATACCATAGAGTCAGGAATTACTATGGGAGAAAAACAGAAACTGAACGCTTTAGGAACGGCAGGCTAGCGGTGCTCTGAAGTGACTGGATACTTCAAGCAGAGTTTCCTGAACAGTATAAATAATGAGCAAAAAGAGAATGTGGTGGATCTGCTGAAGAGTCAAAAGGGCATCCCGGCAGGTCCAGGACAGGAACTAAAAGCGCTGTTCCTTTCACCATGGAGACCAGATCCTGTGGTTTCTACAGGAAAGCCACCACCACCAGGCCCGGGAGCATCGGTCACCTTTTGGTGTACTTGGCCATATCCCACGGAATGTAGACGATGGTGTGCTCAGGAGGCAGGAACTGATTGAGGTAGGTCACAGCAGCCACGAGCTCCTCACTCAGAATTCTCTCGTGCTTTCTTTTCTCTCTCTCCTTTGTGGAACAAAATTATTTCAAAAATTTAAAAAATGTAACTGTGTCAGAGTAACAAACTTTAAACAGTTTTACTTAGCTAGAGCATAAAAAAAAAGCCCACATCTCATGCACACCAAGACGAAACCTGTCCACTAAAATGAAAATGACATAAACTTTTCTCTAGGGTCCACAGACACTTGCTTCCAAGAGCTCAGGTATCAGATTTCAGCCCTGCTCCCTAAGCCGAACTCCTCAGTCTTCCAAGTGAACAAAAGAAACACATTTTGGGGCCCAGTGGGATGGCTCAGTGGTCTAAAGCCCCTGCTCAGGGAAGCTTGGGGGCTTCAGGGACCGTGGTTTGATCCCCGGCACCACATGCTGTGCCAGCCCTGCCCTCAGGGTGGGCTGAGCCAGCCATAAAAATGAGTAAATAAATAAACAAAGGTTCTGAAACAAGAAAAAATAAATAGATAGATAGATAGATAGATAGATAGATAGATAGATAGAAACACCTTTTACCTCAGGAAGGAAATTACTAACAACAAAACCGCACAACACTTTTTTCCTTATTCTAACAAGCAACAACTTAATCTCCAAAGTATTCTCTAGTTCATCTCTAATCACAATCTAGATTTTTTTTTTCTTACAATGGAACAATAAGTGTAATTTTAAAACCTAACTGACTTAAGTGTTCAAACATAAATGCACTGAGGGAAAACCTGAGTAAACTCGCCAGCTTTGCTCGTTTTCATTGCTAAATTCGGGGGTCACACAACTCAGCAATTGCTCCCACCGGCTTTGTGACAAGGCAGTGCTGCCGAGATGCAGGTAGGGATGGTCACAGCTGCTCAAATTGTCCTTCAGTGGAGCGACTCCTGTCCACCTCACACCGGCTGGGCCCAGTGACCCCTGCCCAAGTCTGTGCAGTGCCCCATTGGTATCCCGCTCCCCACAGATCACAGAGATTGCCACTGTCTGGACCTGAGCCCTCAGAAGAACCATGAGGCCTGTTTTTAGCCTCCCCAGTGCTGGGATCACAAGCATGCATCCTGGGGGTGGGGCCAGCGTGGCATGGCATGCAGAACCAGGGATCAAACCCTGGTCTCTACACTTGCTAAAGCAGGCACTTAGTCTGCTGAGCTATCTCTCTGGCCTTTGAAAATGATGTACTTAATGTCTGAAGGATTTATAAAAGCAATCCCTGATAGGATGCAATTGTATGAGCTGAAGCTGACTACCTTGCTGTTTCCCTCCTGTCCCAACTCCTGCCATTTGTGGGCCACATTTCTCCATGACACGTGCATGCATACACACATGCACATATCCACATCTACGCACACTCATATACAAGCACAGGCACACATACACAAACATCCATGTTTATGCACACTCATACACACAGACATACACAAGCACACGCACATGCACACGCACACGCACCACTCTTGAGCCAATGCACCGCTGCTCTGCAGATCGCTCCCAGAATGTCTCCCTCACCCCAGGCCTTGCCTCCCCGGTGACTCTCAGGTTGCACCAGTCAGCTCTATCGCCGCCAGACACAGTACTCACCACCCACAGCTCAGAAGCTCCAGCCCATGGCCTGCTGGCTCCAAAGCAGAACTGCAGGCAGAAGGCCAGGTTTGGAGCAAGGACACCGAGAAGCATGGTGGGAGGAACGTCAGAGAGAAGTGAACCAGGGACCGACTGCGGTGCCTAGGACACACCTCCACAGCCCACCTGGACACCCCAGGCCATGGGCCACACTCACGTCAGGATCACAGGTCACCGCTGCCTGCACCATTTCCTATCCAGACTCTCCCAGACTTTTGCCGGCTCCAGATGTGCCCCGCCTCCTAAGGACCTGAGCTCCATCCTCAGCTCGACTCTCCACCACCCTTTGACCCTGCTCCTTATCTAGCTCAGCTTTCACGGTCGCTTCTTTTATTGCTGCGAACACTCAAAATGCTCTTGATCCTGGCTGTGGAGGTCCTACCTGCCGAGCAAAACAGAGCGCAGCACAGTGCTCACAGCCACAGCCAGGCCCGCGCGGGCGGGGTTAACGGCAGAAGGGTTCATTTAGGAGATCATGGTCGCCAATGGGATCTGGCTCTTAGTGCTGCCAAGCAACTTTATCCAAGAGGCCCCATGGGCCTCAACCCTCCACTCCGGCAGACTACTTTTCTTGCTACTTTAAGAGAAATTAAAGCCATCAGAGGCAGGTACCTGTGCACACACCCGGGCATGCCCACGCTGAATGCTACTCTCCCTGCGGCCTCATGCACCTCCTCCTTCCGGCTGCCCCTGCCTCCTGTCATGGGGAAGACCCCACTTCCACTGGGAGCTCTAATGCCACCAACCCTGGGCCGTATTTCATAATCTGCTCCTTTTTGAGGGCAGGAAACCCCCAACACTACTTGTCAAATGACTGGACACAGGCATCCTTGGGTTTTTATTGAATAGGCCTGTGTCTATTCATCGGTTTCTCAAAATAACTTTGCTACTGTGCTGCTAGTACAGCACCTGCAACATAACAAAGCTTGTTTCTCACATTCACTGGGTCTTCTTGGCCGCTGGCTGAGGTTCTCTGGGTTCATCTGGTTGCTACAGGTAGACTGAACTTATTTTGTGTGTGGTATGTCTGCTCTCCACCTAGGCCTCTGGTTCCCACATGCCTGCTTGAGTTGGAGCCACAAGACAGCCTCAACTTGGAAAACGAGCTTGGGTTCTCAGACTGCATATTCATTTGTTCTGCAGTTTTTAAGACCATCAACAGACCTGGCTCTACCTAATGATCCTCAAGCTGCCTTCCCAAGTTTTCCTAGAAACAAAGACAGAAGTTTCCTGCACATCGAGCCCACACAAAGAACCTGGCTTCATACACTAAGTCATTTCCTTCCCTCAGAAACAAACTGCTGGGTCCTTCAGACCAGATCCACCAGCAAGAGCCACGTGGAACGTGAGGCCCAAGTGCTGTGGCCTAGAGGCTCAGACGCAGCAGCCATCACACACAGTTGCCTCAAGTTTGCCCTCTAGCAGAGGCAGAGCAGAATGCGTGCTGAGGACAGGGCTGTTCCCGGGCCTGAGGAGCTCGGTACCTTCACCAAATTCAGGATGATGATGGGGGAGCCAAACCTCTGCAGCATCTGGTCGAAGTGCAGAGCAGCCACATGTGCAAAGGGGTCTGCTTGGTCGACTGAGGAAGAGAAGAGTGGGAAACGTCTGAGTGGAAATTACACAGCAAAGCTAAAATAAGTGCAGGGCTTCCCACGTTTGAAGTACAGTTCACCTAACCGACGGTTTTACCTCCCCAATGCTTCTCAGGAAGCTGACATTCATTCATCATGTACTTATCAAATGCAAATGTTTCTTACATTTTTGAAGAGAAATACAACTAAGTCAAAATGAAGTATGCATTTATTATTTATTATATTTATCTTTTCTGCTTTTTTTTTTTGTGTGTGTGTGTATGTGTGTGTGGCAATGGGGATTGAACTTGGGACCTTGTGCTTGCCAGGCAGACACTTATGCTGCTGAGCTATATCCCTGGCCCCTTTAAATTTATTATATAAAAATAATATGAGTTACACTTCTCAACTCGCCACCTTGCAGGATAAAGCCTTGTTAGAACCCAAGCATACACTAGACTTCTGGGAGAACAGCTCATATCCCTAATGTGAGCACAGAGCCTCCTGTCAAAAGCTGATTACGCACGTGTTATCGGAGGTTTGGGCATCATGGTGGAGATGTCCTGCGACCAGTACAGGGGAACCGAGCCTCTGACTTGCACATAAGAAGAGTAACTTCCTGCAGTGAAGGACAGCACAGACGCATCACAGAGTATCTGCTCAGTCTCTACCTCATTGGCAACATCACCCTGGAAAGAAAGCAACACTTGAAGATGTTTTATGTTCAAGGAAAAGCAATGTGCCAGCAGAGTGGCACACACCTGTGATCTCAGCACTGCTGGGGCAGGAGGATGGCCACAAGTGTGAGACCAGTCTTGGCTACATGGTGAGCTCGAGAGCAGCCCGGAATACCCAGCAAGGCCTTGTCTCAAATGTGGAGTAATCTTTCTGAGCTAATTCAGTTGGTCAAGGTAGCCACGACAGTGCAGCTGAAGGCACTCCTGAAGGAGGCCTTGCGTACATTTAAGAAAGTGGCAGGGGGCCTGGCGGAATGGCTCAGTGGTCTAAAGCGCCTGCTTGGGGAAGCTTGGGTGGCTTCAGGGACCGCGGTTCGATCTCCGGCACCACATGGTACGCCAGCCCTGCCATCGGGGCAGGATGAGCCGGCCATAAAAATGAGTAAACAAAGGTTCTGAAACAAGAATAAAAAGAATAAATAAAATTAAAAAAAAAAAAGAAAGTGGCAGGAACAATGGGATAAGAGTACTTAAGAGGGGGGAGGATTCTGAGGGGAAATAATGACAATATTTTACAATAATAAACTTTATTTGAACATTCAAAAAACACAATTAAATAGTAATTAGATGTAGTAGAGAACAGACTAGGAAAAACATGAAAATTAAACAGCTAAGTAATAGAGATAGCCTGATTGGTATAAAGGGTTAGACGGAAGAGAAAAGAAAGAAAAAAAAACAATTACATGAGATTATACAGGGAGGAGGAAGCTCAAGGTGATATAAATTTAATTCTGAAGACTAAAGAAGAAAGGATAAGAGTAAGATTCCAATAGTACCTGACTGGCAGAACAGAAGATTTGGAAGTAGCTTTACTTATAAAAGTATATAAGGATATAATGAAGAACATCTAAAGATTTTTTTTTTTAATGTGTTTGGTACAGGGTTTCACTATGCAGCTTGGACTTGTAGTGATCCTGTTTTCAGCCTCCCCAGTGCTGGGATTATAGGTATGCACTACCATGCCCAGGCTCGGTTGCCAGCTCACTGCATCCAGGGGCAGGGCAAGCATGGCATGTGGTGCTGGGCATTGAACCCAGTCCCCTGCACTTGCCTAAGCAGGCACTTAGTCTGTTCAGCTATCTCACTGGCCCTCTGAGTATCTTTTGAATAGTCAAAAGTATGTATGTAAAAGCTGCACAATTCTGATTTTTCTTAAAGTAGTGCAATGTTGAGTGCTGATATAATTCTAAGTACAATGCTGTTATTTTGAGTCAGGATCAAAACCCAGTCCTCACTCAATCTGTCTGCTCAGTCACACATCTGTTGGAGACACAAACTGCTCAGCACAAGCAGACATGCAGCATTTCAAACTGATGACATGGTTGGTGGCAGGAAGGGAGGCTCTGGTTGGTTTTTCTCCGAGTGTGAGCAGCAGAAGAGGTCTGGGGTAAAGGGGAGGGGCAAAGGGTTTCCCAGACCTTGCTCTGCTCTGCCTGCTCACCATGAATGAAGCCTCGAAGCCGCGCCCCTGCCTCAGTCCTCACATGGGGACGCTCTGCTATTTCCGTGGCCACATAGCATGCCTCACGTCACTTTGTTACCTTGCACAATGTCTGACTAAAGCATCAACCATTCCACAGCTGGACTGCACAATTTGTCCTAAGACAGCCGACCTTCTAGGACATCTGTGTATTAGTCATATTGCTCACAGGTTTCACCTACCCTGGAGGATTAATTATTCTTTTTTTTTTTTTTTTTTTTTTGTCTTTTTGAGACAGGGTCTCGCTATGCAGTTGAGGCTGGTCCTGCGCTCACTTTTGTAGCCCAGGCTGGTCTCGAACTCGCACCAATCCTCCTGCCTCAGCCTCCCAAGTGCTGGGATTACAGGCGTGAGCCACCACGCCCGGCTTGGAGGATTAATTATTCTTGTGATAGCATCCCAGACTAAGAAATTCTACTTCTAAAATTGCACCTTGCTTACTCTGTGTCACAAAGGCTGTTGTGACAGTTTAAAGGTCAGCACCCAGGATGTTTGTCATCTTACCTCACAGTTTGCACCTCTCTTGAGAAAACGCGTCCCAGCAAACTTGCTAGATCTTCTGGCTATTAGAGTGACATACACTGGGCGTCCATAGATCAGCAGCTCTTAGGAATCAAGTTAAAGGTGTTACCATTCATGACCGTCACACAAAGCCAAGCGAACCATCATGCCCTAAGTATGCCCTTAAATACACCTCTTTAGTGTAAAGCCACCAAAACTTCCACAAGAACAGAATGGCGCTTGGTACGTGGTCCTTCAGAACTGTGCAGGTCTGATGGCAAAGGCAGAGGAGAGGCCCAAAGATATACAGGGGAAGGGCAACCGAGGGCAACATTACTGGCAGGGAACAGCCGACTCCTTGTAGCCAGGCAAAGAATGTGAACATGCACAGTGAATCCTTTCTACTCTTCAGAGTCATACCTGAGAAAGCATGTGTGACTAGCAAGGATATCTAAATCATCAAGCAATCTATAATACTGAATAAACGATATTCAGTATAAATGGATAGGCTTGAGAAGTGGCCCACAACCAGGACACAGCACTGTGAACTGCTTGCCTAACACACAACGTATTAATTATGCCATCCTATTTAACTTTTGCAGCCACAATCTGACTGTAAGGGAAAAAAAAAAAGCCATGAATTAAAAATTCACCTTTAGTGAAAGGTTGAATAACCACAATCCAAAAATGTAAAATCCAAAATGCTTCAAAATCTGAAGACTTAAACATCAATATAAGCTGCAATGGAAAACTTTAAAACTCTAGCTTCATAACTGAACCCTCGGGGGGCTGGGGAGATAGCTCTGTGGCACAAGTGCCTGCCTGGCAAGTGCAAGATCATGAGTTCGAACCCCAGTCCCACAAAAAAACCCCATAAAACAATATAACAACAACATAACTGAACCCTCGGACCCGACATGATCTGAACCAGCTCCATCCGACCGGCTGTACAGTCTGCACACACTTCCTGTCCCCGACTATCCCCCCACCCAGGCATGCCAGCCCTGTCAGAGGCACACTAATCTTCCTCACCCGCCCAGACCCTGACCTCCCCAGGCCTTCCTGCCTCAGGGTGAATGCCCCCCCCCAACTAAACCTGCCCCAACACATCTGCCAGGCAATGCATAACCAAATCTATGTGACCAGTTATGTCCGCACCCATTACCAACTCTGTACTTCCTGTTCACAAAATGTATGTCAGTTGCAGCCCTACTCTAAGCTGCAGCTAATGACGTGGACCTGTTTCCACCAGCCTGCTGGTGCTAATAAACTTTCCTTTTCAACTGCTTGGTGCAGTGTTTCCCATCGGGCTCCCTACTGTCTGCTACCTAGCCACAAGGGGGAAGTGCTGCACCTGACCTCCTGAGGTGGGTGATATCTAAACACAGGTGTAGCAAAAATATTATCTAGAATTACCTGTGGGGGCTACAGGCCTGGGGATTTGGCTCAGTGGCAGAACACTTGCCTAGCGAGCTGGAAGCCCTAGGTTCAGTCCTTGGCACCAAAACCAAAACATAAGCCTCTCATAGAATTACCTGGGGGCCAAGCATGTGAGACGCCAGTGAAACACAAACGACAAGGAACAACTTCTTATCATGTACAGTAAGCCACATACTAACAAAAAATAAATAAAAAATAAAAACTGAAAGGAAAAAAACCCTACAAATGAATTTCACCTGTAGGCTTGGATTCCATGCCCCAGGGATGTCTCTGGTGATACAAATACTCCAAAATGCAAACAATTCCAAAATATGAAACACTTCTGGTCCTAAGCGGTATGGATGAGGAAAACTCAACCTGTGCTTCTGCTAGACGGCTGGAAGTGACAAAAATCTAAACCCATTTGTAGATAGTATACAGTGCCCTGCTAAACTCCATAGCTTTTGGACTTTCTTCAAAGGCTTCAACATTAGCTGGAAAGTAAATGAAAGATGAGAACTGCAGAAGAAAACATTTCCCGTCAAACTGAACTGTAGGCTCAACTCCTTGTAACCTCTTACGCTGCGCTATGGCTTACATCTAGATCCCCCTCAACCCCCAAGTCTCATGCACTCAAAGACGGGGCTTTCGGGAGATGACTGGATAATGGCGCCCCAGAGCTGACCTGTGGCACGGGTGTCCTGAAAGGCCATCTCTTCCTGGTGTGTCCTATGGTCCATGTCTCCTGGCTACCATGACACGAGTGCCTTTTCCTCAGCCATGCTGTCTGCCTTGGAGTCCGTGGACGACGACTGGAACCTCTATGAAGGGCGACCACAGCAAGCCTGTCCTCCTTTAAGTGGCCACTGCTGGCACTGCATCTCGGCAAAAAGGAGAGTGGCCACACCCCTGCCAGCCTCGGCGTCCCTGCCTTATGCATGATCAGGCCTTTTCTAACGCATTGTCTCTTGTTCTAGCCTCATGTTTACTGCATCTTGAAAATGACAGTCAGCTCAAGCTTTCTAAATACAACTTCGTATACTTGTAACCCCCTGAACCAAACCTTTCAAAAGTTACAGCACAAAACCCAAAGGCCTCCATGTAACCACCAAGGCACTTTGGTGACCCGCAGTCCTGCGCACGGCACCTCCTCCCAGGAGTTTCACACACAAGCCATGGATTTTTCCACTTCTCTCTCCTTGGTCCTTGCCCCAGACACAATCTTTGTCTCTGTCCTCACTCCAATCCACTCCTGCCGGTAAGGCCTGAGCCCTGTCCAAGTCTCAGGCTGGGGTGTCTCCGTGGGCCTGTCCCATCCTTGCTCCCACCGAGGACTCTGCCCCTCGACAGGCATGGCCACTGTGACCTATGCACTCACTATGCGCACAGCCTTTCCTTCCTTGGCAGTTACTAATTTCTGTGTGCAGAGCGGCTTTGTTCAGCCTGCCTCTTCTTTGTACCTCTACTGCATGTTGTCCTGGGTTGTTTCCTGCTGGGATGTCAGAGTGATAACTACAACCATATCACTTGCACGTACTTTCTACAAATTGGTACAGCATACATTTCACAGCAAGAGTCTTAAGCTTTCGGGGCTGGGGAAATAGCTCAGTAGAATAAGCGCTTGCCTGGCAAACACAAGGACCTGAGTTCAATCCCCAGTCCCACAAAATAAAATAAAATAAGAGTCTTAAGCTTTCACACAAAGGATACTTGACTGTCCACAGAACCCATGGATGATGTACAACAACCAGTCGCGGTGCACAGCATTTTTAACTGTATCCAGAAGTTGGCCATTCCACACATACTTCATGTAAGGTTCACTACAGATCCCAAACACTCCTGAAAGATAAAAGTAGCAGAGATGTGAAAACAGATAGATGCTGCTCTCGTGCAGAAGTTCTCCCACCGTTCTGAACTGACCAACAGCGCTGCCACTTTCCAGGGACACCGCTCATGGCTGCATCCACAGCGTGCTTCCATCCAAGGCCAAAAAAGAGAAGCACTTCCCGATTTGTGCCTTCTGACTCACGAGAACGTGACAGTGACCTAAGGAGACGCACGCGCACACACGAGTGAGCAGGAGAGGCAGGCGGCCGCAGCAGAGCTCCAGCACTGCGGGCGCGCCCGGCAGGCTCGGCCTCCCGGCCAGCATGGCCAGCCCGCCGGCGAGTGCTGCTCTCCGGTGCCTCCATCTGCTCCTCTGCCGCACGCCATGCACTTGCTGCGAGGATGAGATGGATCAGTCACACACACCCCACGTGCAGCTCCAGCCCAGCGCGTCGCTCTCGGCCCCTCAGGAGTGCTTCCTATTGTGTCAGGCCCTTCTTGCACAAACAAGTTACTTTCACCAAACATGGCTTCAAAATATACACACATCTTCATTAAATAGCACTGTTTCACAAAATTTAAATGTATAAAAATAGAAAATTAATATATGTATAAGCGTAAAAGGTTCTAACAGAGGTGGGTAGCAGTCAACATTTTTCCCTAAAACATGCTTTATTAAGAGTATTTAGGGGCCTGGCAGAATGGTTCAGTGGTCTAAAGCGCCCAAGCTTAGGAAAGCTTGGGCGGCTGCAGGGACCGCAGTTCGATCCCCGGCACCACATGCTGCACCAGCCCTGCCCTCAGGGCAGGCTGAGCCAACCATAAAAACAAACAAACAAACAAAAGTTCTGAAACAAGAAAAAAAAATAAAATTTTTTAAAAAAAGAGCATTTATATGGGAGCCGGGCATGGTGGCACACGCCTGTAATCCCAGCACTCGGGAGGCTGAGGCAGGAGGATTGGTGCGAGTTCGAGACCAGCCTGGGCTACAAAAGTGAGCTCAAGGCCAGCCTCAACTGCATAGCGAGACCCTGTCTCAAAAAGACAAAAAAAAAGATGTTCAAATCCAAGGGGCTTATATGACACTGCCTCACACACAGCAAATATATGCATATATACATATATATATATAATTTTCTTTTTTTACCTATTCCTCTACTTTCTACTGTCACCTTGTATTTCCTGTGTCCCCTTGAAGAGTAGATTTACAGGGAGTAGCTGAAACTGGAAATAGATCACATATGTAGGGCTAAGACAAAGACATCTGTCTTAGTTACTCTTCTCTTGTTGCTGGGACAAATACCCGACACTCAAATGAGGGAAGGAAAGATTTAGTTAGCTCATAGCTACTGGAAGTTTCAGTCCATATTTAGCCAGCTCCAAGGCACAGAGGCACATGGCAGAGGGCAACCTTTTATGATGGCGGGCAAGAGCAAGAGCACAAGGAGACAAGTAGCAGCAGCTCCACCAGCTAACTTCTCTTCCTTCCACTGAAATGCAAATCACCTGCCCCAGGCGGGGTACAGCACCCATTTTCACAACAATCAATCACAAATTCCAGAAACTGCCCCATGACTACATGAGGCTTTGCAGGGACACCTATGCACAAACTTAACAACACCCCAAGAACCCCGTACAGCTCCTTGAGCCAAGTAAATAAACCGTTCCAGGTGCAGACTGGTTGCTGGGCAGAGAGGCTGAAATTGGCATCAACAGCATCCCGAGTGTACAAGTGAACACTCTGCAGTCCTCAGCAGTTACTTTCCACCCAGCCGACAGACGGCTCCATCTGATCTCAGCTTTCATCTCTGAATTTCTTCACCCTCTCACCTT
>PVJA010045168.1:0-15785 GCA_004027025.1 Myocastor coypus
TTTTTTTTTTTTTTTTTTTTTTTTTTTTTTGAGAAAGGGTCTTACTATGCAGTTTAGGCTGGCCTTGAGTTCACTTTTGTATCTCAGGCTGGTCTCGAACTCACACTGATCCTCCTGCCTCAGCCTCTCAAGTGCTGGGATTACAGGCACCCAGCCTTCTGGCCCTTTTAAAATCATTCCCAGGAGCCAGGAGTGGTGGCTCACGCCACCAGGATCAGTGTGAATTTGAGACCAGCCTGGGCTATAAAAGTGTGCTTAAGGCCAGCCTGAACTGCATAGTGAGACCCTGTCTCAAAAAGACAAAAAAAAAAAAAAAATTATTCCCAGCACACACGTTCCATCCTCAGCACTCTGGAAGGCCACATAGGAGGGTTACAAGTTCAGCATGCACAACTTAAAACTGTGTCCAAGTGAAAAGCACAAAAAGGGTGGCCAAGGCCGCAGATTGAGTCCCCAGGATGACTAACAAGTTTTGAGGTGCTGGGGTCTCCTAGAGGTGATTTTGAGATTCTTTCTGTCCTAAGCAGAAAGATAAGCCCAAACAAGTTTCGCACCTATCACAGGTAGGAAAAGAGTGGGCCGGCGAGCACACTGGGGCCAAGTAAAAGTAAGAAATTAGGCGTGGTTGGGGCTTTCAGGTTAGCTCGGTGGTTTAAGCGCCTGTGCAGCAAGCCCAGTCAGGCACAGAGGATGGTGGTTCGATCCCCACACCCACCCTTAAGGCAGCCTAAACTGGCTGAAAGGCGTCTGTAATCCCAGCTCTCGGGAGGCTGTACTGAGTCCGATCTGGTAGTGAGACCCTGAGCACTCTGTAGACCCTTCTCTAAAATACCCCCCCCCAAAAAAAATAGTGTGTTCTATAGGTCAAGAGCAGGCTGTTTGCAGAGGACACAACAGGAGGCTCGTGTACGTCTGTCCTGTCTGTACCCCTTCACGCTGAGTCAGGGCCAGACCGTCCTATCGGAACTGTGCAAGCGTTAGTAAAGAGCCCACAGCAGAGCAAACTAAACTGCTCAGGCGCCTCTGGGCCCTGCTCTGCGCATGCTCTGTGTATGGATCTTGAGATTCTGTAATTTATAGGTCCCGCCCAATTGCACGCACAGCCAGGCTCTAATTTCCAGCTTTAGTACCACGAAACCACAAATGAACCACCAACTGATGTTGAGTGAATCCTCCTCTTTCGTGTGGTAGCGCCGTGCCTAACTAGACAAGCTATACTCTGCCTTCTGCGGGTCATCAATCCCGAGCCTTCCGCGGGGGCACGAGGGCAAGTGACTTGGGAGTTGGAAGGACAATCTGGTGGTCGCATGCTCCGGGACAGACTTTGAACTATTAAAAGCATTATGGGTGGGCATCATGTGGGCATCATTTTGGACTGAGCTTCTAGTCAGGCCTCCGAAGGCAAGACCAGATTAAAACAGTGTCACTTGTGCTGTGTCCCACATAAGCACCCTGAAACTTGAGGGTGCAAGTAGATTACCAAAATAGATCAGTTTCTCCTAAAAACCGGAGATAGCAATCTGAGGTAGTAAAATAAGAAAATTCCCTCTGTTGTAGCACTCATAACAAAGCAACCTGATGCTAATCTATCAGTTCTTTTTCTGTTTTCTTTTTGTTGTTGTTCTTACTCTACACAATCTACTGCTCTACCATGGCCCAGGGGAAATTCTCATTCTGTTCTGCAGAACAAGGCTGCCCCAATTCACAAATCACAAGTAGAAGGCACAGAAATCTATACCGAGATTTGCTGTAACTTGTTCTGACACAATCGGTTATCCTGGTTTCAGTCCCACCCTTAGTCCCTCTGCTGCTGAGGTATCCTGAGCTGTTGGCGGTCGCTGGGCACATCAGGCCTGCCCTTGCCTGCGCCTTTGATTGATAACAAGTTTGCTCAGTGCCTTTTCAGTATTCTCCTGCTTCCTTGCTTTCAAAATGTTCTGTTCTTTGAGGGACTAAGTATTAAGCAGGAAATACTCAGACCACATATGACAATAAAACTCACCCACAACCTCTGTAGCAGTCGGTCAGGGCTCCACCAATGAGTCTGCTCCCTGTATTTTGCCTCCACTTCCAACTCACAATCAACCAGAGGAACCAACTGCAATATTAGCATTTGCCGTACTTAATAGTTGCATAAGAAGCCCAGTCCCAGCTCTCCCCAGATAATGACCGCCAACCAGGGTATATGGGGACCCTTCCTTTTTTTTTTTTGTCTTTTTGAGACAGGGTCTCGCTATGCAGTTGAGGCTGGCCTTGAGCTCACTTTTGTAGCCCAGGCTGGTCTCGAACTCGCACCGATCCTCCTGCCTCAGCCTCCCGAGTGCTGGGATTACAGGCGTGCGCCACCACGCCCGGCAACCCTTCCTTTTTTTTTCCACTATAAAATGTTCCCACCCCCCTGCCTTCCTCCAAGCCTGCCTAGTACAAGTATGGTAGCTGACCCCTTGCTATACTACACCTGAATAAACAGCCATTGTTCTCAAATTGTTTTTCTGTATATTTTTGACCTTGAAACTCGACATTTTAATGTGCTTCTACCATTGTTTTAGGGGGATTTCAGGAGGAAGGGCAGTTGTGCACGGGTCAGTCCACCAGCTGCCACTGGAAATCTCTTTTAGCCCCTTTCTTCAGTGAGCTAGGTGGCCGCTGGTCACCCTCTACCCTCCAGGGCCAGTAATCCCATAAATCACCTCTGTCTTGTCCTTTTGCAAAACTGCACCTAGTGGATATAGAATTCAGTATCCATTTAGAGTCCTCCAAAGAATCTACTGGAGCAAAAATATCGAGGGATGACAGGTACATTTTTGAAATTACTTTTCTATTATTATTATTATTATTATTATTATTATTTTGCAGTACCAGGGATTGAACTCAGGACCTTGCACTTGCCAGGCGGGCACTTATGCCACTGGCCCTTACTTTTTTCTTTGTATAATAATAATAATAGTAATAACAATAACTTTTGAAGTGTACCTATGGCAGGTGGAAGATCTAGTAGCATAGCACACACTTCACAAAGGACTTAACTTCTCCAACTCTGCACACTTCCTTCTCCCCTGCAGCCTTACTGCTGAGGATATCTTCTTCTTCCCTGAAGTACCGAGCCTTGACAACTCTGCCTCCGATCCCCTGGGCCTCCCGATGCCGTATCCCTTACCCATTCTCTAGGCTCTCTCTTCACTGTGTTGGTTGTTTCCTTCGTTGTGCTGAAATTTTAATTTGATGTAATCCTATTTGCTAATTCTTTGTATTTTTCTTGTGCCCCTGGGATTCTGTTCAGAAAGTCTTTCTCTATGCCTTTAAGAGTTGTACCTATTTTATCTTCCAGCAGATTGTATCTGTTTTACCATTTAGATCTTTGATCCATTTTTAGTTTAGCACATGGGGAGATTCTGATGTAATTTCTGTCTTATATTATCTTATTGCCAGTTTGGCCCATTATTATGGCTTTTCATTGCCCCTCCTTTGGGTTAGTAAATTTTTCACTTTTATTTTCTTTTTTTTTCCCCCTGTACTGGGAATTAAACCTGGGGCCTTTCTATTGAGTGAAAAACTTAGCCTTTTTATTTTTTATTTTGCGACAATACAAATGCAAAATTTCCCAGCTGAGACTGCAATTTGGCTCAGCCTCTGATAATGCAGGAATTCTAGGCACTTGGCATCATGCCCAGCTTTTTTTTTCAAGACAGTATCTTGCTATAGCACCCAGGCTGGTCCCCAACTCCTGGGCTCAAGAGATCCCCACGCTTCTGCCTTTAGTTTAGCTGTACCACTACTGTCAGCTTCTATTTTAAAAACTTCTGGCCAGGCACAGTGGCATACACTCTGGTCTCAGCACTCTAGGAGGCTGAGGCAGGAAGATTACAAAGTTTGGGCCCATGAGGGAAATTAGTGACTTAAGGAGATCCTGTCTCAAAATCAAAATGAAACAAAAAGTCAGAAAAAAGCTGGACATGATGGCACATGCTTGTGATCCCAGCACTCAGGAGGCTGAGACAGCAGAATTACTGAGAGTTTGAGACTAGCCTGGGCTACAAAGTAAGTTCAAGGCCAGTTTGAACTGCACAGCAAGACCGTCTCAAAAAAAAAAAAAAAGCCAGAAAAGGTTTGGAGATTTAGTTTGCTATAAAGGCCCTAGGTTCCATCCCCAATACCACAAAAATAAATACATAAGTATGTAAAATATGTATTTGGCACAGGGTCTCACTACATAGCTCAGACTCCTGGTCATCCTCCCATTTTCAGTCTCCTCAGAGCTGGGATTATAGGTGCGCACCATCACACTTGTTCTCAAAAATAAATAAATAAGTAATCCACAAACTTTTTTTTTTTTTTGAGACAGGAGTTCGCTAGCAGTTCAGGCTGACTTTAAGCTCACCTTTGTAGCCCAGGCTGGTCTCAAACTCACTGATCCTCCTGCCTAAGCCTCCCACGCGCTGGGATTACAGGGGTGTGTCACTAATGCCTGGCTAATCCACAAACTTTTGATTGAGGCAAATATGCATCCAGAATGGGGCCCACAAGTTTGTAACCTGAACACATGTGCCGGTCACCATGAATTAAACAGGGTACACACCAGGCATGGTGGTGCGTGCCTGCAATCCCAGCACTCAGGCAACTGACCCCAGAGGATCGCTTTGAATTCATGGCCAGCCTGGGCTACACAGCAAGCTCCTATCTTAAAACACCAAAAACAAGCAATGAACAAGATATAGTCAGCAGTGCAGGCTTCCTCATGCCTCTCTCTGGTTATTCCTCCTCTGGCTTGGCTACCTTGGCTTCTAACAGCACAGAGATGGGATAATTTCAGCTAAAGGCTATTACAGAGTGTGGATATGAGCTTTTTTTTTTTTTTTAATGTATTCAGTACAGGGTCTACAGGGTCTCTTTACACAAATCAAACTCGTAGTGATCCTCTTGTTTTCAGCCTCCCAAATGCTGGGATTGCAGGCGTGCATCACCATACCCAGTCTCAATTGCCAGCTCAGCATGGGGGTGTGGGGGGACAAAACAGCACAGTACACCTGGGATCAAGTCCCCAGCCTCTCTCTCTGCCTAAGCAGGTGCTTTAATCCACTGAGCTTTCCGGCCGGCCTTAACATGAGCTGTTTTTGGAGCTGTCCTCTTGAACATATGTAGGCATATTTCAGGTGGGCATATAACTAGGAGTACAGTTGCTTGGACAAAGGCTATTCACATATTTAGCTCTAGTCGACAGTGTGATAGGTTAAGTGATTGTGTTAGGTGAGATTCACGTTCCCTTTGTGAGCCTCCAAACATTCTGGTTGCTCCTGCAGCTTGCCAGTGCTTGGGATTTTTCTGTCTTTTCCTTTTTAGCCACTCTGGTGAGTATCTAATGCTATCTTCCTGTGGTCTTCGCTTGTATTTTATCCTTAGGGCTTGTGTTTTAGCTACTGTATTTCAAGAAGGAACAGAAAGAAGCACAGGAAGTTAATTCTCTGTTACCCTATCTGACTCCCTATCTAAGGGAAGTTAGAACCTTCTTCTCTGCATTGGAAGAAGTGTAATGCAGAAGAGGAGGGCAGCAAGCTTGGCAGCTCTATGTGAGGCAGCTAATGGATGCCAGACTGAGGCTGCATTCTTAGCGGCAACGTTTACCTGCTCAGGTACCTTGAGAAAGCTTTTTCACTCCCCCACATATTGTTTTTTTCATACAATAGTACTAGTACTGGTACAACCTCATGGAGCTGTTTAGAGATTAACTGACGTTAAATAATTAAAATGCTTCACAGGGGCTGGCGAGATGGCTCAGTGGTCTAAAGCGCCTGCTTAGGCAAGCTTAGGCAACGGCAGGGACTGAGATTTGATCCCTGGCACCACATGCTGCATCAGCCACACCCCAGGGCAGGCAGAGCTGGCCATTACATAAATAAATAAAATTTTAAAAAATGCCTTACAAATTTCCTAGCACACTGAAAGCCAAGCATAGGTGTGTAAATTGTAATCCCAGTTACCAGAGAGGCTGAGGCAGAAGGGCACAAATTGAAGGCCAGTATGGTAATGTAGTGAGACCCCCATCTCAAATAAATAAAAATTCTTACCATATTGAGCAAGCACATATACTGCATATGAATTGTTTATTTGTTTTGTTTTTGGGACAGAGTCAGGCTGGCCTGGAACTCAGGGTAATTTTCCTGCCTCAGCCTCCTAAGTGCTGGTAATACAGACAAGTGCTACCATGCCTGGCCTTAAATTGTTTATGCACATCTCACTTGTATACAGCCCACGACAAAATAACAGGATGAAGCATACAATAGCTGCCTCACAAATAGCAGTTGCTAATAAAGACTGAATAATTTAATCTATGAACAGAAGCTATTGTTATAAAAGATGGCATAAATTATTAAAGGTATAGGATAATATGGACTGCTAGTGAAAAATACATGATCTAAATACACCGTCTTTCATTTTATTTACTGTCATCATTTAAGAAAATGAATGCCTTAGAGAAACACGACGCAAGGTAATAAAGGATGAAAATCAGATGTATTGCACTGTGTTTGGGAAGGTTCTAAAGCATCTCCCTTCAAAACCAAAGGGAAAAGCAAAAATGCCATCACAGAAACAAAAACACCATTTTTCTGATTTATTTATTTATTTATTTATTTTTTTAAACACCATTTTTCTTTCTTTTTCTTTTTTTTTTTTTTTTTGCGGGACTGGGGTTCAAACTCACGACCTTGCACTTGCCAGACAGGCACTTATGCCACGGAGCTATCTCCCCAGCCCCAAAAGCACCATTTTTCTGAAGAGATGGTTAAGCCTTTCGATTTTAACAGATCCTTTTTTAAAATTTTTTTAAATTTAACAATGGTTGTATTACATATTTTCATCATCGGATCAGTTTAGATTAATAGATATAGGTATATAAGATTGATCAAACAATTAAACATAACAGATTCTTTTTTCAACAGTGGCAAAACTGCGGAGGTGCAGAATACCCCAACAGCTTCCGTACAACATGGCGCCTCCTGTGCGTACACTACGGTTGGGGCTGCGTCTTCCTCCAAAGGCGCCAGACCGGAAGTGGTTACGACCCCATCGGCTCCGGGTGGGTACGCGCGGGCGGTCGCGGAGGTTCCGGTCTTGCAGCGTGAGACGCCGCAGGTGTTGAGGCCGGGTGCGAAGCGGCAGGTGAGGGAAGCTCGGGGCAGGGCGGAGGCTTCGCCGGGATTCTGTGCGGGGCAGCCTGGGTTTCCAGAGGAGGTTCCGGAGGCCGGGGTGCCAAGGTGTGCGTGGGCCCCCGGTGGCTGGGACCCGGCAGTCCGCGGGCGAGCTGGTCCTGCCCCTGTCCCCGCCCTGGGGCGCGGCCTCCTCGCCGGCTCCCGCGAGGGCAGGGCAGGTTCCGTGACGTGGCGCCCCCGAGGGTCTCCGTCCTCCGCGGCCTGTGGGCCCCGCGTCCTCCTCGGCAGCGCCGATCGGCCCCCTCGTCCCCTCTTTGGGAGCGCGTGTCACCCCCGCGGGCCCCCGCGGCCCGTCCACGCACTCGGGGCTGCTCGCGCCCTCGGCCCTCGCTCTGTCCCGTCCAGCGCGGGCACCGCCGCGACCCCGGCCCAGTTCCCCGCCCGCGCACCCCCGCCGCCAGGCCCTGGCGGTGCCTGCTCTGGCTTTTCACATTCGCGGGTTCCACCGGGACAAGAATCTTAATTCTTATTTATTACACAAGCAACACCCGCTCTTTAAAATACAAATATACCCAAGCCTTGATGCTCAGGCTCCTTTGTATGCCCACTCATTGAAAACAGAAAACTTCTGGTGTACTTTGGGGAATCACAACTGGAAGTTGTGAGGGTTGTGTTTTTGTTTGTTTGTTTTTGTGGTACAGGGGTTGAGCCCAGAGCTGATGGATATGCTTTCCGTGATAGCGAACCATTCCGTGTCCTCGGGTTCGCGGCATGCCTGCCATGGCTTCGCCACTTCTGAAGGCTCTGGCACCGAGCTATCCCACCGGCTCTCAAAGGCTTTGCCTTCTGCAATTAGAAAGTGGGACGAAAGAGATTTAATGGAGGAAGAAATGGCTGCATGCGGCCAAACTGAATAGGTTTTGAAAATATATTTTAAAGTATCTGTTTTAGTTGTTGTCCCTGCTTACTGTCTTGTAAAAATATCGTGTAAATTATTTAAACAAAAAGGATCCTCCTTGGTACTTATTTTTTTCCATCCCTATCTTATTTTTTTTCCCCATCCCTATCTTATAAGAACTGATACTAGTCCAAGTTGTATTTTTCTTTTTCTTTACATTCGTTAACAAACATGTACCAGTGACAAGTAGGTAAGATTTCATATTAATCTTTTACAGATTAAGAGATATGGTATGTTAACATTTCCTAGAACGGGGAATTCTGTCCTTGTTTCCAATTGAGAGCAGTGTGGAGAACTCCTTCCCCACGCTCTACTGCCTGCACAAGTAGTCCTCAAGAATAGATGCCTGTGGGCGGAGTTGTTGCCTAGAGGCTGTGGACGTTTAATGTCGCGATTCACCAACCATGTTATAATACTTGCTTTACCCTAGGCTCTCTTAAACATTTGGTCAATGTCAGTCTTTAATTTTTGCCAGTCTTACAGATGGAAGATGATTTTTCATTATTTTACCTTGTGTTCCCCTAATTGATAGTGAGATTGAACGCTTGTTCGTGGGTGCTTTACTTTTTGTGTGGTACTGGGGGTCGAACCCCAGGTGGTGCACAGGCTAGACAGATGTTCTTTTTTTTTGTCTTTTTGAGACAGGGTCTCGCTATGCAGTTGAGGCTGGCCTTGAGCTCACTTTTGTAGCCCAGGCTGGTCTCAAACTCGCACCAATCCTCCTGCCTCAGCCTCCCGAGTGCTGGGATTACAGGCATGAGCCACCACTCCCGGCCTAGACAGATGTTCTTAACCTAAGCTACACCTTTGCACACCCTCCAGTCACTTCAGTATTTTTGTGGTACTGGGGATTGGATCTGTGGCTTTTACACTGAGATACATCTCTACCCTGTTTTTTGTCTTTTTGAGACAGGGTCTTGCTACATACATAGTTCAGGCTGGTCTTGAGCTCACTTTTGTGGCCCAGGCTGGTCTCGAACTCACACCAATCCTCCTGCCTCAGCCTCCCAAGTGCTGGGATTACAGGCATGCGCCACCATGCCCAGCTTTGAGGGTCTTTCTTTGAGGCAGGGCCTCCCTATGTGGTTTGGCTGGCCTTGAAATCACAGCAGTCCTGCCTACAGGCGTGTACCGCCACAACCCCGCTTTTCACTCATTGACGGCATCTTGTTAAATCCTAAATTGCCTTCATATGTGGCAGCTTCCTGAGTAGCTAGGCCTATAGGCTGGCATCATCCTCTGCCACTTAGCTCTGCTTGTCTTGAAGCACATGGCATTCTTGTTGAAACATTTTATATTTTATATTTACATTCATCAGACTTTTCTGTTTATATTTTACGGCTGTCATTTTCCACCCAGTGATTCCCAAAGGGAGTGGTTTCATCCCCCAGGGCCCTTTGCCATGTCTTGAAGATAGTTTTGGTTGTCCCTCTGAGGTGGTGCTGCCCTTGGTGGATGGTAGCTGGGGATGCTGCTTACCTGCATTCCTGCAGGGCACAGCACAGTGCTGCAGGACACCGAAGAGTTTCATGTGAAAGGCCACCTGGGCTAAGGTTGAAATGGTTTGCTGTACTCTAAGGAACAACCATTTTCTCAGTGATAACTTCCTCTATGAAATTTTTATTTCTTTTTCTTTTTTTTTTTTTTTTGACAGGGTCTTGCCATGTAGACCAGGCTGGCCTGGAACTCACAGTGATCCTCCTGCCTCAGCCTCCTAAGAGCTGGGATTACAGTCCTGTGGCACAACTCTCTATAAATTAATTAATCAACTAATTAATTAATTTTATTTAGCACGGGGTACATAGAGTCTACAGAGTCTCTCTATGCAGATTGGACTTGCAGTGATTTTCCTGTCTTCAGCCTCCCAACCGCTGAGATTACAGTCACGTGCCACCATGAGCAGTCTCAATCGCTGTCTTAATGTGCAAAGGGGGGGATAGCGAACCCCACACTAATTATTTATTTTCCTGAACCCCAGTACCAAATACCCCATATGGACTGTATTTCAAACTTCCAATTTAGTATGACAAATACTTCTATGTAGTTGTTTTGTTGGAAGTCATATACTTTTTTAGCTTATATGCTCCCTTATTTTAAAAACAATATTTTTAGTTTTTCAGAATATTTTATTTTGGGGGTGAGGTGTTTTGAGACAGGGTGTTTCTTTGTAGTTCAGGCTGGCTTTGAACTCACTGTGTAGCCTAGGTTGCCTCAGATTTGTGCTGATCCTCCTGCCTCAGCCTCCCCCAGTGCTGGGATTACAGGTGTGGGCTTGGATCTTTTTTTTTTTTTTTTTTTGTCTTTTTGAGACAGGGTCTCGCTATGCAGTTCAGGCTGGCCTTGAGCTCACTTCCATAGCCCAGGCTGGTCTCGAACTTGCACCGATCCTCCTGCCTCAGCCTCCTGAGTGCTGGGATTACAGGTGTGCGCCACCATGCCCGGCTAGGGCTTGGATCATTTTTAATCAATTTGTCAGAATATTTTTTATGGGGGCCCGGCAGGATGGCTCAGTGGTCTAAAGCGCCTGCTTAGGAAAGCTTAGGCAGCTTTAGGGACCCTGGGGTTCGATCTCCAGCACCACATGCTGCACTGGCCCTGCCCTCAGGGCAGGCTGAACCAGCCATAAAAATAAATAAACAAACAAACAAAAGTTCTGAAACAAAAAAAATAAAATTAAATTTTAAAAAAAGAATATTTTTATGGCCTCATTCAGATGTAATTCATGCATCATACAATTCATTATTCATAATGTACAATGTAGTAATTTTTAGTGTAGTCTTAGAGTTGTGCCACCATGACTACAGTCTAATTTCAGAGCATTTCTATTACCTCTCAAAGCAGTCATGCCCGCATTGCTTTCTCTGCTAACACCTAGCCTGGGCAGCCCAGGTGTATCCTCCTGTCTTCACAGATGTGGATATTTATATCAGTGGAATCACACAATATGTGTTGTTTTGTGACTGGCTTCTTTGTTTTTTTTTTTAAGAGTTGTTTATTTTATTTTCTTGTTTCAGAACTTTTGTTTGTTTTATTTATTTATTTTTATGGCTGGCTCAGCCTGCCCTGAGGGCAGGGCTGGCACAGCATGTGGTGCCGGGGATCGAACCTCGGTCCCTGCAGCTGCCTAAGCATTCCTAAGCAGGCACTTTAGACCACTGAGCCATCCTGCCGGGCCCCATGACTGGCTTCTTTGAATTCACCGTGATTTCATCTTTGTGCCTGCTGCAGCATCTACATTCTCATTTCCTGTCATTGCTGAATAAAATTCCTTGCTATGGTGAATTTGTTTTCTACAGCTTCAGTAACAAAGTAACACAAACCAGATGGCTTACAACAATGCAGACGTGTTTTCTCACAGTCCTGGGGGCTGGAGCTTGCAGTGGAGGTGTCTGTGGGACCAGCTATCTCTAGGCTGTGGGGGAGTCTCCCCCGCTCTCCCTAATTCTGGGGCAGTTAGCAGTCCTTGACATTCCTTAGTTGCAAGTTGTACAAATCCGTTCTGTGTCGTCCTCACAGGGCCTCTTGTCTGTGTGTCTTCATGTACTGCTCTGAGTCTCTTCTCCTCCCATAGGATGCCAGTCATACTGGATCTGTGGCTCCCCCCTTCAGTGTGGGCTCCTCTTCACTATGCCTGTAAAGACCCTGTTTCCAATGAGAACCAGTGAGGTCAGATGCATAGGTAACAGGCATACCTTCTTTTTGTATTTTGTGCAGGTTCTGAGTAGACAACTCAGACTTGCAGTGATCCTCCTGTTTTCAGCCTCCCCAGCTCTGGGATTATAGGAGCACACCTCCATACCTGATCTCAGTGGCCAGCTCAGTGTACCTAGAGGCAGGGCATGTGGTGCCAGGGATTGAACCCAGTCCCTGTGCTTGCCTAAGCAGGCACTTAGTCTGCTAAGCTATCTCACTGGCCCTTCAGCATACAAACTATTTATTTACTTTTTTTTTTTTTTTTTCAGAACTGGGGATTGAATTCAGGCCCTTGCGCTTGCCAGGCAAGCGCTTATGCTACTGAGCTATCTCTCCAGCTCCTTATTTACTTTTTTTTAAATGTTGATACTGGGAACTGAACTCAGGATGTTCTGCCACTTAGTATATCACATCATTTTATTTTATTATTTTGTTTTATTTTATTTTTGAGACAGGATATCACAGTTGTTCAAGCCGGCCTTAAACTTGTGATTTAACTTCTGACTGAGCCTCCAGAAATAGCCGAGTCTCTAGAGGTGTGCGTTCAGCTTGGTATGGGCATATTTCCTCTTATATTTTTTTTGAGACAGAGTCTCATTATGCAGCTCAGGTTGGCCTTGAATTTGCAGGCATCTTCCTGCCTCAGTCTGCTGAGTGCTGGGATTACAGGAGTGCACCACCATGCCTGTTGGGCACATTTTCATTTCCTTTGGATGTATAGTTGAGAGTGGCCTTGTAGGATTATATGGCAGGGGCTAGGAAGATAGCTCAGTGGACTAAGCACCGGCCTGGCAAGCTCAAGATCCTGAGTTTGGGGTACCTTCTCCTCCAGAAAAGGATTGTATGACAAATCTATACTTAAGCTTTTGAAGAACTGCCAGTCTTTTCCAGAGCAGCTGCGCCACTTGACATTCCTACAGATGATGCATGAATGTTCTAATTTCTGCCAACGCGTAATTATCATTTTAAAAAAATTGTGAGACCCATCTTAGTGGTTGTGAAGTAGTGTCTCATTGTGGCTTTGATTTCTAATTTCCTATTAGTGCATTTCCCCTAAATAAGTCAGGGTCCTATAATAATTTTTGCTCTAAAAGTTACAGTAAGGCTTATTTTCAGGGGATGTCTTTTTTTTGTGTATAATACTCTACATCTACTCAGTTATTCATACCAGAGTTTACCTTTATTCAAATACAGTCATGCCTTCAGGAACATTGTCATAATCCTTCAAACCTTAAATTTCAGCCTGAGTATATTTCAGCTCCATTTCCTACAGAACAATTGGCCCCTATCTCTCCTGCCTAGTACTAGCTGTCCTGGAGTATGTATGTGTTCCTTCCTTCCTTCCTTCCTCCCTCCCTCCCTTCCTCCCTTCCTTCCTTCCTTCCCTCCTTCCTTCCTTCCTCCCTTCCTCCCTCCCTCCCTCCCTCCCTTCCTCCCTCCCTCCCTTCCTTCCTTCCTATTTACTACAAGGTCTACAGAGTCTCACTACACAGATGGGACTTGTGATCCTTCCTGATTTTCAGCCTCCCAAGTGTTGGGATTACAGGTCCACCCCACCATGACAACCCCTGGGGCTGTCATGGCAAGCCCCGGCCCTTGCCTCCGAGCTCTTTGGCCAGCCCTAGAGGACGCTTTCTTGTCCATGTAGCCTGTTCAGGAGGCACTGGCAACACAGCTGTTGGTGATCCCACCGACACATTCTTTACCCAAGTCACGCGCACTTGCAGGCTGGGTTCACAAAGTTCCCATTAGTTTAAGAGTTACTTGAAAACTCAGGAGGCAGGAATGGCAACAAAAATGGTGATGGTTGAGAACGGTGGTCCACACGAAAGCAACAACAGCCACAGATTTATCTTCAATTTAGTCACTTACTTTGTGTTGTCTGAGCAACTGTTTAACCTGTCTATTCAGTATTGAGGGTTATTATTATTATTTTACATGTATTTTAGTACAGGGCCTGCCTGCGGGGTCTCACTACATCGATTGGACTGACCATGTGTCCTTATATGGCCCAGATGGCAATCCCTAGGTTGGAAATGGGGCGCTGGGGCTGCTGTGAGTTGTGCTGCCTGCCCAGCTTCTTCTCACGCCTGCTGTGGGTTCCCTCTTCATGTCTGGGGCCCGATGATTCCTTCTTCTTCCTCCTCCTTGCCTTCTCCCTTCTCTCCCTCTTCCTTCTCCACTCCTTTTCCTCCTTTTACAAAAATTCCATTTCGTTAAGTCTGATTCATCAGTAAAAATACAGGAAAAAATACATATGAAATATATAACACAGAATGCAAATTAAAAAAAAACAGTATACAGGGCCGGTGAGATGGCTCAGTGGTCTAAAGGGCCTGCTTAGGAAAGCTTAGGAAACCGCAAGGACCTTGATTTGATCCCTGGCACCACATGCTGCACCAGCCTCACTCTCAGGGCAGGCTAAGCTGGCTATAATAATTAAAACAAACAAACAAACAGTATAGCTATTAGCATGTTTTATTTTGTTGTAGTAATTATTGTGATTCCATTTTTCATTTCTTGTAGCCGAATACCTCTGTAGATATGATGTAGGTCAGGAGGGCTGTGGTGCTGTGAAATGTTAAGAACAAGGTTAAGACAATGTACTGGATGGGAACTTGAGTCACACAGATGCAGCCTTAGGCGAGTGCCACAGACTGCTCTGTCTCTGGGCAGCCTTGGTGTTTTTTTGGACCAACACAATACTTTAGGAAACTACATTTGTTGCCAACATTTAAGCATGCTGGCATTCCCTGTGAGATTCAGATCCTGGCTCCCACGCAGCTTGTGCCAAACTGTATTAGTTACTTTTTGCTCCTTGCTGGAACAAATACCCAACACTCAAAATGAAGGAAGGAAAGGTTTATTTAGCTCACAGTTTGTGGAGGTTTCAGTCCATATTTGGCTGGCCCAAGGCTGAGTGGAACAGAGCAGAGAGCATCCAGTTCATGGCGGCAGAACAGCAACAAAATGGTGGCAGAGGTAGCCAACCAACACGGCAGCAGAGCAACAGCAACAGCTAGAGCTCCAGTCTGTCTCTCTGTCTTTCTTTATATTACATTCAGGCTCTCTGCCTTAGCTCCCTCCCTAGACTACACCCATAATCCCGGAAGTACTTCCACCCATAATCCCATCAGTACTAAAACCTATAATCCCAGGGATCATGGATCAAGTCTCAAACTCTAGCAGTCCCCGCCCAATGACTCCATGAGGCTTTGGGGGGACAACTATACATAAGCCATAACATTCCGCCCCTGGACCCCCAAAGTCTCATACATATCCCTTTTTACAAAAGACATTTTAGTCCATGTGGAAGAGTTGCCAAAGTCCCAATATTTTCAGCATTGCTGAAAAGTCCAAATCCCAAGTTTCCTCGAAGATCCAAAGCAAATTTTCACCTGTGAGCCCCTGTACAATAGAAGAGTCAAACATATCCAACATTCAAAGGCATAAGAGAAACATTACAATTCCAAAAGTTGCAAACAACAGGGTAATACAAAACATTGGGACCAACACATGTCCAAAATCCAGCAGGGTAAACATTAAATCCAATAGTTCCAACTGGAGAATCCGAAGCAGTCTTCACTGAGTTGTGAGCATCATGCAACTCTGCTCCTACAGCACTCTTGGTGATAATTCCCATGGCTTCTCTCTTAGGCTGGCTTTGCTCCCTCTTAGCACGATCCACATTCTTGGCTTTTTCAAACTTCTGGGGTTTCCACTGAATTGGCTTCTCACTCTCTGCTTCACACACTGCCCTCTCAGGAGCACACTGCCTGGCCTCCCAGGCCTTCTGAAATCGAGGTGGAAGCCTTCTTAAACTAACAGCTCTTGCATTCTGAATGCACCTAAAACCAATGCCACGTGGATGATGCCAGGGTCTGCTGCCAGCTGGAGTAGTAGCCAGGCTACCTTCTCTCTTGCTTGTAGGGGTGGAGTGCCTGGATTGATGAACACTCTGACCTTGATTCCTAGGAACAAATTCTCCA
>PVJA010045169.1:0-15782 GCA_004027025.1 Myocastor coypus
AGGGAGGGAGGGAGGGAAAAAGCAATACTCATTGGTCTCTTCTCCTGGTTAGTGGCACACAGCTCCTAAAACCTTTGGAGTTTCTTTATTCTTTATTTATTTATTCATTTTTAGCAGAATGCATTTATTTGGAGAAAGCTCCTGTTCTAGAGAGAAATGGCAGGGGTGAGGGGGTGGGCGAAGGTTGTCCCCAGGAAGCTGTCTCTTTCAGGGACTTTTAAAGAGGAAAACCATGCGGTGAAACAGGTCTTCGGTGGTGGAGAACATGGTAACTCGCTTAGGTGGGCATGAAGTGGGATAAAACAGTAGTCAATCAATGACATTACAAGCCCCATTGCTCATGTAAAATTGATTAAATTGGAATTAAATGGGGAAGGGTGTCACAAGTCGGCACGAATATGGAACAAGGTCCCTTCCTGCTGGGGCTTGGCTTAGAGATTCATTTGGACTCTGTCAAGGTGACTGATACTTAGTTAAAATATCAACCACTGATACCCATGTCAAAAAATCCGCTACAGGAAAGTTGCCTTCACATTCTTTGGGCAGGGCTGCCTACAGGACACCTTAATAATACCGAAAAGTTGTATGTTGCTCAGTGAGCCGCCCACATCTAAACGACCTGCAACAGTTGGAAGGGCTCCCAAGAATAAATTGTTTCCATTGTTTGAAATTGTTCAGAAAGTGTTGCATAGCCTTTGGAGTTTCAGCAGCACTGAGTGCCTGGTATGTGCCAACGAGTTCAGCAGCTCCTGGCAGAGCCTGGCAGGCTCCAGGAGGAGGGGTGGCTTCTGAGAATTTTTTTTTTTTTTTTGCCTTTTTGAGACTGTGTCTCACTATGCAGCTCAGGCTTCGCTTGAGCTCACTTTGTGTAGTCCAGGCTGGTCTCAAGCTTGCACCCATCCTCCTGCATAAGTCTCCCAATTGCTGGAATTACAGGCATGTGCCACCACCACCCAGCCCTCTAGGAAAATCTGGAGTACGGATAAAGATGGGACTTTCAACTTCCAAAGAGTTGATCATCAGTGGTCAATGACTGAACTCCATAAATCTCCACTTTCCTCAAAAGCATTGCTTTCATACAATGTCTTTTTTTTTTATGGCCCGCTCAGCCTGTCCTGATGGTGGGGCTGGGGTAGCATGTGGAGCCAGGGATCGAACCATGGTCCCTGTGGTTGCCTAAGCTTTCCTAAGCAGGCTCTTTGGACTGCTGAACCATCTCCCAGCCTGCATACAATCTCTAGAGAGCTCAACACATGCAAATTCTGGGAGGGCAGTGCTCCAGAAGACTGTGTGAAAACCCCACCCCTGCCCATGCACCTTGCACTGTGTACCTCTTTACAGCTGTTCACTTTTCTCCTTTGTAATATCTTGTATTATAATGATAATAACAACAACCACAACAATAATAATATGTAATAAGATACTGTTTCCCTGAGTTCTGCGACACTGCCTACCAAATTAACCACATGAGGGTGTGTCCAAAACCCTAATTGAGAGCTCAGGGTTCAAAAGAACAGATGAAACAACCTAGGAGCCACAGCTGGCGTGTGCCATGTGCAGCGCTGCAGAATGGAGGCTTTCATTTGCGGGGCTCAATAGTTTCTCCAGGTTATAGCTTCAAAGTTAAGTTGAACGGGAAAACACTCAGCTATTGCCTGCTAGGGATTTGCTTCATGCACCGGCAAATATTGTGACTTTTATTTAATTACAAATGGAGTGTAAATATGAAATTCAGTTTAACACAGATAATCATAAGGAAGAATGGAACAACTTATATTTTCAAAATTAGAAAGCGTTACTGTTGCTGTTGGGTCACACATCTCCAAATAGTGATTCCCTCCTAGGAGTAACAGGAATGATCAGACACACACACACACACACACACACACATGCACGCACGCACACACACACACACACACACGCACGCACGCACACACACACACACACACACACAAGCTATACAGATTTACTTAAATGATTACAAAATTATACAACTTTGGGACCTTGAAACTCTTTTCTACTTTTATATTTTTATGTCATTTATATATCAGTGAAAGATATATTTCAATTAGTGTGTATTTTATGTCCTTTCATACATATATAAGATATATTTATGTAATGTGTGCATAATCACTTCAAATGATTCAATTGTATATCTGTATAATTATGCTAGGCACATGATATGCAATTGTTTAATCATTGCTGAAACAATCTTTCAGTGATAGGCTTGATGCTTTATATACACAAAGAGTATATAAAAACATTTTTTTTTTTTTGAGACAGGGTCTCATGATGCAGTTCAGGCTGGACTTGAACTCACTTTTGTAGCCCAGGCCGGTCTCGAGCTTGCACTGATCCTCCTGCCTCAGCCTCCCAAGTGCTGGGATTACAGGTGTGCTCCACCGCACCCAGCTAATCATATTTTTGTTTTTATTTTTTGATTTATAAGTGTTTCTAATTTGTGATCAACAATTGTTTGCATACATGTCTTGATTTTCTCCAAAGTGGCTGGGACTTTCCTATGGGAGAACAAACTATTACAAAGGTGATACTTTATATTAAGACATATTTTCTCTTTATGAGTAAAAATAAGCCATAAGCAAATTTTGTATGTAATTTTGCACAGAAGAGTAATACAAGTATTAAAAAAAAAAAACCAGTACTTTCAGGAGTGCATGAAAGGAGATACATTTAATGACATCTCCCTGACCTCCCATATGCAGGGCCAGCTGGGTAACAGGAGACAGGCGAATATGAGCTTTATTGGCTTAGGGAGATAGGAAGATACATTCGCCTGCAATATTTTATTTCAAAATCCAAACACCAAATAATGAGAAAACTTCTAACATCCTTTGTAAAAGCACAGAATACTCTAATGAGCTGACCACAGAGGCAAAGTGGGGCCAGAGTATACCTGGAGATCTCCGAAGCGGAAACTCATGAGAAAAGGCAGATGTGCTTGACAAGCCTTCAAAGACATCCACCACCTTTCTACTGTGAGATGTAACACAGAAGGCAGCAAGTGACCAGGCCTGAGACAGAACTCCTGTTCACACTCTTGTGGCATTGTGACTTCAGGGAAGTAGAAGTTAGCTTTCCACACACTGCCATGAAGAAGGCACTGCCCCTCTAAGTGATAATATTCTTGGTTTAGCAAGTGGGACACTTCGTGTGATAGGTCTTCTAAATCAGTTAACATTAATTTATGCCAATAAAAATTTTTCAGAATTAGCCTCGATGGAGAACCATTCCATCTAGAGTTTGATATGCTCTCACACAGGAAATGAATTTATTTAATCATCACAATAATAATTTATATGGGCTTTGTGGAATTTGCCTTCAGATTAAGGAAGACTGTGGGGAATAATGCCAAAGCTGCTGCAGAAAAACAATGAGCACAAGAAATTAGAGCAAATAAACTTCCATTATCTAATATTTGAAAATGTCAGTCATTTCGACTCATGCCTCAAGGTGGATTTTTAAAGTCAATAGATGTGAATAAAACTCTCACAGAAAAGTGATTATGATGTCTTACAGTCTATTTACTTAATCATTTTCCTTTACCAACAATGTGAGATTTGGAAATAATAAAGAAAATGATCATGAAATAAAACCATTCAAAGATGTTTCTTTGAGTAAATTTTGCTATTTAGAAATAATGGCTATAATTAGTACATTTTACTATATGTCTGAGTATTGTTAAATTATGGCAAAAAGGAGCTGGGGAGATAGCTCTGCTGTCTAAGCTCCTGCCTAGCAAGTGCAAGGACTTGGGTTCAATCCTGAGTACTACTTGCTGTGCTGGCCTCACACAGACCTGGCCACTAAAACCAGGCATGGTTGCACACAACCGTAATCCCAGAGCTGATGTTGAGACAGGAGGATCACTGCGCATCTGAGCTGCACCGTGAGACCATGTACATAAATAAATAAGTAAACAAACAAACAAAGAAAGGGCAAAAAGATAACTTAGATGCTATTCATTCCATATTTACATTGTCTTATCTGTGAGTAAAAAAATAAGAAAAAGTATACACTGAAAGAGTATAGTCAGAAAAAGTAAACATTATAAGGTACACATCATTCCTAAGAGATGACACTATAATAGTTCTTGTTCTATGCATTAAGAAGCTAGACTTTATAAACATTGTCACTTGTCCAAATTCTCTTGACTAGAAATGACAGATCTGCTTGGAGAACAATTCTTTTAAAAAAGGAAAGTTAGGGCCCACTAAATAGCTCAATGGATTAAAGTGCCTGGGAGGCAGGTGCGAGGGCCAGAGATTCAATCCCAGGTCCTGCCATGCCGACCCCGCCTCCGGGGTGCGCTGAGATGGTAATTGAGCCTGGGTGTGGTGGTGCATGCCTGTAATCCCAGCTCTTGGGAGGCTGTAAACAGGCAGATCACTGCAAGTCCGATCTAGTAGAGAGACCCTGAACACAGTCTAGATCCTTTCCTTAAATATAAAAAAAGGTAAGTCAGTAGCAATTACTATTGTAAATCATAATGGATTGCTTATATAAAGAACATGGATCCACAGCACCTTCCTTTCCCAAAACAAAGCTTTCACACAGATACCGCAAACATCTTTCAAAAATATAATTCCATCAAGTTGATATGGTGACAATAGCAACTAATTTTAACTAAGTCATATAGTATGTGTTTTCTGAATAAATATCATCTCTTCTCTGTGATTCAAAATTTGTAAATAAGAAAGACAAACCAATGGTTCTGACAGAGGTTGTGATCTACGTTGTGACAAATAACTAGATGAAAAGCAAACAATGTTATAGTTAAGGAAATGGAATTTTCCAAACATCTAGCAATTGACATTTTTTGAATTTTTTTAAATTTAAAAACAAAAACAAATAATCACATTTCAATTGATCATTTATATATAGGATTAGTTACTTCATTTTCCTACATGAGTAAAAATTTATGTAAACCATTCTGTGATATCACACAAAGGAGACTTCTAAGGTTAGCCCGAGCTATATTTGATTTCTGCCATGCCCATCTACTTGTTGTTCATCTTTCTGGGTTAACTGGGAAACCTCAACATAATCACAGGATCCTTAAAAGAGAGAAGAAAAAGATGAGGTTTAGGGAACCAGGGAAATGACAGCTTGCAAAGGACCCTGTGTCTTTTTCCCCGACTTAGAAAGAGAGGAAGAGGGCTTCAGTAACTGGTCATAGGCAACTTGTAGAAACTCAAAAAAAAAAAAAAAAAAAAAAAAAAAAAAAAAAAAAAAAAAAAAAAAAAAAAAAAAAAAAAAAAAAAAAAAAAAAAAAAAAAAAAAAACAACAAAGAAACAAAATTCTTTCCAGAGCTTCCAAAAGCAAACCCAACATAATACATTCATTCTAGTCTGCTAGGGCTCATTTCCAACTATTGGCCTCCGAAATGGTAAAATAATAAATTTGTTATACACCACTAATTTATAGTAATTCATCAGAGCAGCAATAGGAAGCCAATACCTCTGCTAATTAGGGATATTAAGAACATGGTGGTTGTGAGAATTAGAATACAGGACATGTACAAAGTGCTCAGTCTACTGCTGGTGCAGGGCAGGAGTCAATAAATTACAGCTGATGCTAATAATGAATTTATTTTTATAACTAACATCACATGGCTATTAAAATAATAGTAAAAGCAATAAACAGATACAGACCAAGCTCTATTTTGCCAACAACAAGAAGTCCTGGATCCACTAGTATGTAATATTCCAGGGAATGAGTGTAAACTTTAATATTTACGGTGGGGAGGATATAAACTGTGGTAAGTATTAACATTTAGAGAAAACAGAAACCACAGGAGAGCCTCTGTATTCTTTTTATCCAACTGAGCACTTTAATGAATATATTTAAATACTTGGAATAAATCTGTGTGTTTATTTCAACAAAACTTGATAGTATCAAAATTCCCAAGGGTGTACAATACTTAGAATTTCCATTTTCATGAATAGCCTCACTTTACAGAAAACTAAATATATCTGATTTCCATAGGTTGAATTTTGATAGAAATTATTTTAGATAGCATCTTTTCCCCATAGTCCTAAAGAAGGGAAATCAATTTAACAAATCATTTCATGCCAATGACTTCAACTGTCCACAGTTTCAAAAGTGATTATCCTATGAAACACATGTGGGTTTGAATTGTTCTCAAGAAAAATACCTTTGATAATATTATCATATTCATTTACACCAAAATACTTTTAATATACTTAGATTCCATGTTGTGATAGAATTCTTAGTGTATGCTTTGTTTTCTCAGAGGCACAACTCAATCTTTTAAGCCTAGAACAACCTTTTTAATTTTGAAAAAATTTCCAAACATTAAGCTTATAGTCCACAGTTCTACAGTGACGCTATTCTTCAGAAACCAATTTTTATGACACTTATAATTAGTAACAGATCTTTACTTCATGCTTTAAAATGTCCACCGATATTCTGAGCACACGCATGAGCAGCTCAGGTTTGAGCTGGTTTGCCTTGAGTAACAGAGCACGTATTGCCAAAGCAGACACGAAATATAGATTTTTGCCACTCTTTAGGGATTGTCTAAAGGTAATACTTTACACAGGAGAGAGCAAAAATATATAACAAATATGTATGGTTATATAGTATGAAAATGTCTTACTTGAAAATAGAATCTAACATAAAGATAACTGAGGAAAAGAAAGTAACTTAGTGAGTTAATCATAAATAAAGTAGAATAAGAGTCAAAATTAATGCTCAAAATTTGCACAGAAAACTAGACACTTAAATTCTGGATGTTGATGTGCAGCTAGGTTACTCTTGTAGGTATAAAATCTCAAATCAAAGAAAAATCTCTCTAAAAAACTGTATTTGTTGCATATTTTTAGGTAGTCAGATTTATGCCATTTTGTGAGATGATAGCAAATTCAAAATCATGTTCAATAAATATAATTACCATTAAAGTATATGGGTAAGTAGTAAAGTTTATTTGTATCTATGGCTTCTAAGTTATTCTTGGAAAATGTACAGCAGTGTACATTAAAAAAGAAAACTAGGGTCAGCCAGATAGCTCAGTGGATTAAAGCACCAAGGTACTTGGATTCAATCCCCTGTGTTCTGCACTGGCCCTGCCTCCAGGGCTCAGTGAGACAGAGATTGAGACTGGGTATGGTGGTGCATGCCCGTAATCCAAGTGCTTGGGAGGCTGAAGACAGAAGGATCCCTATGCGTCTGATCTGTGTAGTGAGACCTTGTAGACCGTATACTAAATACAAAGAAAAAAGAAAGAAAAGGAAAATTATTTTCTGACATTGCTTTTTTAGCTTATAGGGACAAATTTTGAAATGTGCCAGTCATCCTGTCTTTTTTAGGAAATTTTCCTTGAAAGCATTATCTTAGTTATTATTTTTTCTAATGTATTTGGTACAGGGTCTCACTATACAGCTTGGAGTTGTAGTGATCCTCCTGTTTTCAGCCTCTCCAGTGCTGGGATTACAGGCATACACAATCATACCTGGTCGTGGGGGTTGGCTCAATGTGCCCAGGGGCAGTGTTGGTGTGGCATGTGGTGCGAAGGATGAACCTCTGACCCTGACCTTGTCTATGCAGGCACTTAGTCCACTGAGCTATCTTGCTGACCTTATCTTAGGTGGTTTTTAATAATAATTATTATCATAATTATAATTAATAATTATTAATTACTAGTAACAATAATTAATAATTATTATTACTATTATTTTGATTTCCATGGATTAAACTCACAACCTTGCACTTGCCAGGCAGGTGCTTATGCCACTGAGTTATCTCTCCTGTCCCCCTTGAAGGATTATCTTATAAACTTTATTGTGTCTTGCAACCTGTTCACTCAGAGATTTTTTATTTTTTAATTTTATTTAAATGCATTTGATTAGATCATAGCTGGTCTCAATGTGATGTTTTCGTATATGCATCTAAAATAATTTAGGGGACTAGAAATGTAGAGAGCTCAGCAGCACACCATGTGCCTGGCAAGAGTAGACCCGATTTCAGTTTCTGGCAACAAAATAAATAATAACGATGATGATGAAGATGATGATGATGATGATGATGATGATGATGATGATGATGACGATAATGATGATGATGGTGATGATGATAATTAGGGTTGTGAGTGTAGTGCAGTGGTAGAATGCTTGCTTAGCATACAGAAGGCCATACGTTCAATTCCAGGTACCACACAAAAAATATTTTTTATTATATCCAAGTCCTTTGTCCTTTTCCTTACATCCTCTTCTATTTTATTGTATTCTTCTAGTCTAATAATAGTCTCTCATGGATATATTTTATTTTACTCTTGTAAGGACATTATGTGTAATATTTTAAGTTTTTTTCTCCATTTTTATTTATGATTTTTCTTTTGTTTATTTTCACTTTCTATTTTCTCATTCAAAGTTAAGAATCTGGTAATTATCTTTCTGTTCAAATTTAAGACTAAGCAGTAAAAGTCCTGTAGAAACTTTGGATAGAGAATTTATATTTGCTGATGCTTTGTTTTATTTTATTTATTTATTTATTTATTTATTTATTTTATTTATTTATTTATTTATTTATTTTTGCTGAGGCTTTAGATATACAAAAAATGTCCTAGCAGAGGAATGTTGTTAGAGAGCTCTCAATTTACACTACAATAGAGTACTCTGGGGTTGGTCTGTCAAAGAGTCTCCTATCTGATTTACAGCATTATGGGACCAGAAGGCATTAAAATTCCTAGAAATTCAAAGTATATGCACTACAACGTACAGGCCAGCATTACTCCCAGCTTTTGTTTGAAATTAAAGTAGGAAAGTAATAATTAAAATTCAGTAATATTTTTGAACATTTGTGCTATAAGTAAATGTCACCTTCACCTACCTGATTTGAGATTCAGTTCCTTTCCTCACCTTCTCCTCCTCCACCCCTGAAGAGAACTACTGATTTTTCTTTCCAGTTTTCTAATGATATTTTGCTGTCATCTCCTCTCCTATTTCGCTGGTCTTATGATTTTATGTCTGATGACACACTTGCCGTGAAAGATTACTCAGATGCATATCCACATGCAAACACTCCTGTGCAGTATATTTTTATGGGAGAAATGGAAATAAAAGACAATGCCTTTAATTTCCTTTTAAAGTGGGACTAGCCTTTACAGGTCTTTATGTGAAGGATGAATGTTATGCTGAGGGTAAGAATGTGCCTGCCACTCAGTCCTTCCTACAGATGCCTCTATTGATAGCTATAGGGGCATTTCCACAAAAAACTCAGTTCTCTGTATTTCTCAGACTATAAGAACATAGCATTGTTTTCCACACTTACATGGGAAACCTGGAGACCTCATAAATTATGTATCCATCTGATTCAAATTCTCTTGTGATAGCACCATAACCTTTTCAATGTCATGTAGATATTTCATGTTCTCATGTTTCATCTTAAATGTAAGTCTTCATATATTGATAAAACATTATTTTTAGTTGTATATGTTTATAGTGAGAGGGAGGATTTTAAATAACTACTTATTCCCATCCTCATAGCCAATTTCTTGATATTAAAATGTAGGAAAAATTAACACAATTTCTAATGGCACCTCAGTTATATGATAGAAAGTAATTTAGGCATTGGTAAATCTGTCATGTGTGAATATATTTCATGTACATTTTCAACTCATGTTAGTGAATCTATGTTTGCAGTGGTAGTGAGGATGAGCACTGAATTGCTAACTCTTATGAAACTTAGCTTCCTAGATACTTCTGAGACTTTTCAACTCTGCTAATAGCACTTGCGGATTTCTCTACCTTCTTTTTGGAGTTGCCTGTTTTTATACTAGCTTTATATTTCTTCTCAGTATCTTCAAGCATCATTACATTTTTATCACTAATAAATACTTCTTTGTTTTACCAAAATAATGAACTTATTTTAGCACTACTATTTGTTCATTGCCCACTAATGGAAAATCCATTCAAACTAAATGTTTGTCTAAGAGACTGAGGATGATTTCTCTGGACTCTTACCAATTCTATCTGGATCACCTGCTCAGAGGTTATGTCCCAAAGTTTCTGTCCAATTTTGTTCAGAAAGATCTCCTACATCTTCTACCTGCATCTCTGCTGCAGTGTGCAGAAGGGCCAGATCTCTGCCATCAACATGCTTCTACTTTGGTGCCTGGTCATGTTCATTTATTTTTAGGAATTATACCTTGCCAGATACATTAAATCATGGCCCGGGCCCTTATTGTAGCATAATAACTGTGAATATAGCAATTTTAACTGCATCATAAAATAAATATTTTGACTTTTTACAAAAACTAGTGTCTCTTCCTGACATACAATTATCCACGTATTTATAGTAGATGCAGAATTACTGTTTTTGAATGGTTGCTAATTGAAGGGAATAGGCAGATGGTAACTGAGTTTCAGTGTATCAATAGCCCAGGTGAAGCAACAGATGTAAGTTTATTTATTTTTTTAAATTTATTTCATACAAGGTCTTACTATGAAGCTCACTGGCTTGGAAATTTGGGGTAGGGCCTGCACCACATGTGGTACCAGGAATCAAACCTGGGCCCTAGGCAGCCTGGCTGCGATGGTGCAAGCCTGTAGTCCCAGCACTTGGGAGGCTGAGGCAGGAAGATTGGCGCAAGATTGAGATCAGCCTGGGCTACAAAGAGTGAGCTCAAGGCTAGCCTGAACCGCAAAGGGAGACCTTGTCTCAAAAAGACAAAACAAACAAACAAACAAAACACAGCAAAAACCTAGGCCCCTGAGCTTGCCTAGGCATGCTCAGACTACTGAGCTATCCCTGCAACCCAACAGATATAATTTTAATACAGCTCCTAAAACTCAAAAGAAAAGGTAAATGGCTCACAAATTTATGTAATAATCATGTAATGTGTGTGAATTTAAACTTTGTCTCTTCATATTTCATTATAAGTGTTTTAGCAAAATATATAAAAATGCTGAATAAATATTTGTTGCTAAGCTGATATGTTTGGGCTGGGCGAGATGGCACATGCCTGTAATCCCAGTGCTTGGGAGGCTGAGGTAGGAGGATCACTGCGAGTTCAAGACCTACCTGGGCTACAAAAGTGAGCTCAAGGCCAGCCTGAACTGCATAGTGAGACCCTGTCTCAAAAAGACAAACAAAAAAACAAACAAACAAATAAATAAGCTACTATTGGGCTAGCCAGGTAGCTAGATAGCTCAGCGGATTAAAGCGCCTGCTTAGGCAGACGCTGGGATTGTAGGTTCCAGTCCCCTGCTGGGCCACGCCCATGGGGCGTGCCAAGATGAATGGCGATTAAGACTGGGCATGTTGGCAGGAGCCTGTAATTCAAGCACTTGGAAAGATGAAAATACGAGGGTCACTACAAGTCTGATCTGTGAAGTGTGATCCTGTAGACGCTGTAGACCCTGAAGATCCATCTGCTCTAAAATACAAAAAAAAAAAAAAAAAAAAAAAAAAAAAAAAAAAAAAAAAAAAAAAAAAAAAAAAAAAAAAAAAAAAAAAAAAAAAAAAAAAAAAAAAAAAAAAAAAAAAAAAAAAAAAAAAAAAAAAAAAAAAAAAAAAAAAAAAAAAAAAAAAAAAAAAAAAAAAAAAAAGAAAGAAAGAAAGAAAGATGATATTTTAAGAAACAGATAAAAATAAAAATTATTTTTCCAAGATATTTTCAGAACTCATTGACTCCTTCAGGGTCTCTAGATGAAGGCTTTTAGCAGTTCACTTTAATAATGAACACACAACCATCTATCTTTCTATAGCTCTCCATGTATTTTCTATAATGTTACAGCTCTGCAATGTCACAGCTTTTGTTCAGAATTAAACTTTAAAAGTAATCTCATTTTTTGTTAGTTATACTTTAAATCTTTCCTGGAATAAAATACGTGAAAATTTACAAAATATTTATGAATTTAGTGAAATTAAACATAATAATTGTAATCATAAAAAGTATCGAAAAGCATAAGTGCAGAAATAAGGTGACAATAAAAATTCACTTTAATCTACCTATATTACTATTGATCAGTTATGAATGTATTATGTTGCAACAGAGTATACATATAATTTTCACAAGGGATTTTGTTTATTGCTACTAAGAAAAACAACAAAATTCTCCTAAGAGCATTTATAGTGAATATTCTGTATGATTTAGTAAATTACTATAATCACATACTATCTCTCACTGCAAGAAAATCTTACAATGTCAGAACTCATTTAATAAAGCAGGTCTACAGTAACAAAATAATGCGTTTTTTTCTTTGAGAGGAGTATGTAATGTGGAAATATCATAAAAAGCAAACTAAATGCTGGGCAGCAGGAGTTAGGTGTTTCTTTCCTTTTTTTAAAAAATCTAATCCCTGAAGAAGAATTGTGAGGTTAAGGATCATAATCTCTGTGCAAAAAAAAAAAACCTCCCAAAGTGCATATATTTTATATTAATAAAGAAGCACTTGGGGCCCGGCGGGATGGCTCAGTGGTCTAAGGCACCTGCTTGGGGAAGCTTGGGCGGCTTCAGGGACCGCGGTTCGATCCCCGGCACCAACGGGGTGGGTTGAGCCGGCCATAAAAATGAGTGAATAAACAAAGGTTTAAAAAAAAAAAAAAGAAAGAAAAAAAAAAAAAAAAAAAAAAAAAAAAAAAAAAAAAAAAAAAAAAAAAAAAAAAAAAAAAAAAAAAAAAAAAAAAAAAAAAAAAGAAGCACTTAACAACAAATTGCATTGCTCAGAAATGAAAGGAGAAATGACTAAGCAGAGCTATTTGTTAATGGAAGTGCTGTGTTCTAACCTGTGATTTAGGGGCTACATAAGATATTCCCACCCCCTGAAAAACAATTGTTGGTAAGTTACAGACTCAAAGATTTTTCTTTGCAATTACTTGGAATTATTAAGGAACTGACAAACAGTAACTGGCAGAAAAACAGTAACCAAGAACCTTCTCCATACCCATAACAGGGATTAAAATCCCCACTTACCTTTCTAAAACTTTTAGAATTTTACAAATTGATATAAACATTTTTCAAACTTTTACGTGTAAATATTGTATTTCCCAAGGAAATTCTTTGTGTTCTAACTATAACCCAGCTTTTATGTGATTTATAAAGTCTTTAATCTTTAAGAACAGAAACCATACATAAAATGTGCATTATTAATGTCTTTCTATCTCTTCCCAAAATTTGTATTGATTATGCCATATATTGTGGAGAATCATTGATCACTTAATTTATCAATTCTTTATGTAGAGTGATGAAGTCCGATCTGTAAGTCTATGGCAGTAAATTTGTTAGGTCAATTTCCCTCCACCCACAGGAACTCTAACATTTGAATTAATGAAGAGCTCTATTATGCTCCTTTTCAAACGTAATAGCACTTGCTGACAACCAGGTTTTGACTGGGTGTGTGTCCCTTTAAATCTTTCGATTGCCTGTAGTTGAATGATTTAGGCATCAGCAGAGTGCGCTTTAATTAGCCCTGAGGAAATCACAGTGGGGGTGAAATAAGTTGGCTTGTTATTTTTCAGTTTGTACTAAAGGCAAATAAAAGCATGTAATTGGATTTTTTTTTTTTTTAAAGCATTGTCTGTTCTCTAGAGTACACCCTGCTTGCAGTTATGAGAGCTTTATCTATGTGTCACACCTCTTTAAAAAGGGTTTTTGTCAGAGACAGAAAGGTGTTGCACCCTGAAGATTGTTTCCATTGTGTTCTTCTGGCAAGGTCTCCTCTTCATGCACTTCAAAGGCGGACCTGTCTCTACCTCAGCACCACGCACCGCAGCTCCTCTGCAGGGTCTTGTGCTCCATGTGCTTTTGCTTAGGGCTGCAGTGACAGAGAGAAAAATCCTGTGGGATCTGAGGTTCAGGGTTTCATCTGGAAAGTAAGCAGTTTAGATGCCTCTCTACCAGACATGTAACATGGTGTCTCGGTTACATTTCTCTTGTTGCTGGGGCAAAAATAACTCACCTTAAAATGACACAGTGTATCAGCCACCACACCTGGGTTTAAGGAAGTATGCTAGTTTTTATGCCCTCTTGGGCACCATATCTAGGACTGGTTCCTTTCAGAAAACGTCAGTCTTTACTGAAGAAGTTTCAAGATAAATACCATGTGAATATACCTACATACAAAACCAGCTCCACATTTGGGAGTTCTGTAGTGAATTCTTCCAACGGGTAATAGGAAGTATTTGACAGTAACTGCAACTGCACTAAATATGTACAAAAATATGTATCCCATCATCACTTCCTCAACACCATATAGCAACGATGTACATAATACTTTCAAAGCTGGGCATGGTGGAGCATACCTGTAATTCTAGCACTCGAGAGGAAGAGGTAGGAGGATCCTTGTGAGATTGAGACCAACCTGGACTACAAATTGCGCTTGAGGACAGTCTGAACTACATAGAGAGACCTTGTCTCAAAAAGACAAAAATAAAATTAAAGATATATACCACTTAAATTATAGTAGATATTTTAGTTATCTAAAGGTGAGTTGAAGAAGGGAGAGGATGAGAGTATAAATTATATGGAAGTATGACATATTTTATATGGAGAAATTGAGCATCTTCAGAATTTGGTGTTTGGGTGGTATTCATAGAAACACTGGATAGATAATGAGGGACTACTGTATTGTTAAACACTTTCATATTTTAAAATCTGTCAAGCTAGTAAATATTCTGTTGTTTCCTCACCACTTTGTTTTCCTGCTGCTTTGTTACAAGCACAAAATGTATGTATATCTAAATTCTGAATTTGTTGGAGTAAATTCTTTAGATCAAGTATGTCTGCAAAATTATTTATTTTTGGTTTGTTCTTGTAAGTCATGAAAGAGGCCTTTCCTTTTTCCGGAATCATTTGAATTGAATGATGGAAAAGGATCTTTAGTTATATTTTTATGTAAAGACCAGATGCAAAAGTATTAAGAACAAACATACAAAAGCCCTTGAAAAAACACTAAGAAGAAAACAGCAACATATTAAAAAAATGCATTGTTTGATGACCAAGTGAGGGTTATTCCAGGGGTACAACAGGAGTTCAGCATCTCACAATCAGTAAACAAAATGTATTATGTTCCTGGAATAAAGAGCAAAATGATATGGTCACCTCAATGGGCCCTGGCAACTCAACAGCTTAGAAGCACCAATATCCATTCATGACAGACATTTACATGACATCTGCAGTAAATTTCACTACTTCATAAAGTGTTATATCATCTAATAATGTTGACAAACTACATTTTTTTTTCATTTTAAAAGTGAGAAAAAGACAAACTGCCCTTATTCATCACTTTGACACATTATGTGATTAGATGATTCAGTAGTGTACCTATGACAAGCACAAGAATTTGGGGTGGAGGGTCAGGGATTTAAGAAAACAATTTCAAAATGGAAAGTCAAACTATGTCCAGAGTCAGCATCATAGGGTATGAAAAAGGAGATGGAGACAAAAATCTTTTAAAACTAAAAAACTGAGGCAGTCCTTTTGGGAAGGCCTAAAATTCTAGCACTTGTCGAGGCTTGGTAGAAGGAATAAAATAAAATCAAAGTAAAAGAAAATAAAATGATAGTGCTACAGGTGGAGCTCAACATGAAAGGCCTAGGTTCAATTTTCTGTCATGAGGAAAAACACAAAAACAAAATAAAATGACTGAAATGTGAATTCAGGAAAGTTTTGTGTACTTGATCATTATGTTAAAAAACAATTAACTTTTTATACCTTAGCAACAAATACTTGATAAATAAAATTTAAACAGAAGTGTCATTTTAGTACCAACAGCATACCAAACATTTAGACACAAATTTA
>PVJA010045170.1:0-15802 GCA_004027025.1 Myocastor coypus
TTTTAACAAGGACAGTGTCACAGTTTGGAACTATTTGCAAGGTGAACAATACAGTGCAGGATATGTTTTATATATTATTTTATAAGGAATCACCCAAAAGTTACATAGAACAAGTGCAGGAAATCTGTTCACGTGCACAAACACTAAAGACTTCAGCTGAGGGCACAGTTCCTAATGTCCTGCATCAGTTCAGCTAGAAACCTAAAGTTCATAACCATGCCTTCCACAAGTCCAGCTGGAAGCCTACAGCCCACAATAAAGTCTCATGAAATCCTGCTTCATGGGTCTGGAAAGTCCCAAGATCAGTGGTGGAAGCTAGGAAGGCTATTCCAGGGAGATGGAGGAGCTGTGCTAGCAGGCTGAAAGATCTGACCTGAAACGGGGAAGCAAGCACTCAAGGTAAGCACCAGAGCTCTCCTAAAAGTACCACAGCCATCCTTAGCAAAAGTGAGGTCCTGAGCTACTCCACCCATGAGGAAAGCTGAGTTCCCATCAGGAAAGCCAACATGACAAGTTTCATGAGACTGAGCAGTGTACCATCTTCCACTCTGGAGTCAGGAAGCAATGCTCAAGATGAGGGCTCAGACTTCACCAGAGTTCATCGGGAAAGCCAGCATGACAAAGTCCTCCAACAGAACAGCCCAGGAGAACTAGCAGTTTCCAGCAGCTCCAACAACTTCTCCAAAAAGCATCCCTAGCAGTGTTTTGGAAGCTTCTGTTCTGTCTTTAAATTCTGCTGGCAACAATCCTTAGGTAGGCCTCCTATGCCCAGCACCATGCTAGTTTATTTCAACCAGGTGTAATAAGTTGACTACCAGTTGGAAATCTACTACAGGCAAGGAAGATTTTAGATGTAATCCTGGAGCTAAATCAAGAACGGAGTTAGAGTTAGACCTAAAGTCTAAACCTTAGACACCAACGGGGGCCAGGCAGTTAAAGGAAGCAAGACAAGGAGCCTCAGCCCCACTGCTGATGTCCTATGCAGCCTGGTGATTCTTCGTGGAGTCTCACACATCTTCAGTGTTGAAAATTAGTGCAAGCCATAAAAAACAAAATCATCTGAGTCAAATATTATCTAGATGATAGTAGTTTTGTGAATTAGCTCCAGAATTTTAGTTACCTAGGAGACAGAAAGATGAAACAGCACCAAGAATTTAGTGAAGCCTGATTACTTCAGTTCATGCTGCAACAGAAAACCCTGGGGTGTTTTGAGGGTGCCAGCTCCTGTTGACTACTGCTGAGCAGAGCAGCCTTCTGCTTTAGGGAACAGAGCCATGTCCTACTCCTCCATTGGTATGAAGTTGCAGGCAGAGGCAGGGCTCTCCTACCCTTACCAATGTGCTTTTGCTGGTCCACAAACAACATATACAAGACTAGCAAAGGAGAGCTGGGCATGGTGATACATGCCCATAGTTCTAGCACTCCGGAGGTTGAGGCAGTAGATCCTTGCAAGTAGAGATCAGCCTGGGTTACAAGTGACCTCAAGGCCAGCCTGAGCTGCATGGTGAGACTCTGTTTCAAAAATGAAAAAAAAAAAAAAAAAAAAAAAAAAAAAAAAAAAAAAAAAAAAAAAAAAAAAAAAAAAAAAAAAAAAAAAAAAAAAAAAAAGGCAAGCAAAAGAGAATTGGATTTCATTTATAAAGTGATGTAAATACCATTTGGAGTTGGGAAATAGCTCCAATTTTATTCATAAAATCATTAATCAAAATTGCAAAAAAATAGATTTACAGAGCCAGATATCAATAACAACACAGGAAGGTGATGAAACATTCCAGAGACAAATTCAAGACATATTCAAACATTCAAGACTTCTCTTGAACTGTTTCAGAGAAGCACAGGGTAAGCTGGACTTCTCCAAGTAAACCATGACTGCAGGGCAGGTTATATTCACTCCCACATTTTCCATAGCTGTGGCGGACATTGTACTTCTGCCGCAACTCCTTGGAAAGAGGGGAAGAAATGATCTTCCAGCGCATGGGCAGGGGCAGGGGGTGGCATTGAAGTGGTGTTGGTGATGTTTGCTGTGGTCCGAGGCCAGGAATGGGTTGAGCTTCGTGGTTACAATCTGCTAGGTGACGGCTGTTTCCAAATTGTCCCTATTTTAAAAGAAAAGTTAACATACGTACTTTATAGTTGGGTGGCTTTTGCCTTTAGGTCAGCCAGAACCCATTAAATGTTGACTACCAAAATATTAAAATCCACATTTCAAAAAGATTAATTTAATTTTCAAAATTAAAAAACTTGTATCTCAAATGATGAGCTAAACCTAACAAAACACTAAAGACAAACAAGTGTGGGAGGAAAGAAACACACATTTTAACATATGTGAAAGACCAAATGTTAATGTTATTCAGCTTTTACAAATTCATAAGAGAAAAACAAGCTAATATGACAAAGGGTGTGAATAAAAATTCACAGACAAGAAAATGCATGTCAAATGACCAATAATCATGAACATTTCCACCTGACATATAGAAACGCACATAAAAATAGCAATTTGACCATTTTATGTTCCTGAGAATAGATTGTTTGTTTTGTTTTTGTGGTACCAGGCATTGAACTCACAACCTTGTGCTTGCCAGGGAAGCACTTATTCCACTGAGCTATCTCCCCAGCCCTTGTCCCTGAGAGTAGTAAAAAATTAATTTAAAAAGAAAAGAAACAAGTAGTACTTACAGAATTGTGGAAAGACAAGCGCTGCATCTTCTGCTGGTGAATTTCAGCCTCATTTGCATAATTAAAAAATAACATGGGAGCATTTATTAAAATATCAAATGTTCAGTGTTAACCCCTCATCAGTAATTTTAGAAATGTACCTTCTGAAAATAGAGGTGTGAACACACACACACACACACACGCACACACACACAATTTGTAGCACTGTGTATAAACAAAAAGAAAAAGAGGGGAACATCCAAATGGCCACCAGCAAGCAAGGCAGCCACACTGTGGAGTGGTCTTCATGGGGGACAAAGGCTGCCCATAGCTCTGAGCCATGCAGTGGTTCTATGTCAGGATTACATTCTGTACATTCTGCAGACTTGCGAGAACTTGCTCCACATTTCTCTAGAAATTCCCTTTGCTTTGCAGGGATGGCAGTGCTTGACATAGGATAGTACTATGGAAGAGAATTGTGTGCATGACCCTGTATTTATTAGCAGAACAGTTGTTCCTCCCTGGGACCACCCACACAGGCCTGCTTAGGTACTTAGTGAAGTCACCACTTTTCCTCCTTTACCGCTGAGAGGCAAAAGAAATAGCTTTGTCCTTCACTCAGAGAGTATAGGGATTTATTGATCCCAGTGTGCACTGCCTCAGAACCTTAGAAACACGATTACTTGGGTGGAACCATATTACAAAGGTTTTTTTTTTTAATGATTTAAGAAATCCTTTGGAGGAGGGGGAGGGGTGATTAAAATCCCTATATGGGCTTTTCAATAACATCTTGAACTTATCACTCTGTGAAATATTGTCCTTGAGCCATTAATGAAACCCACATTTCAGGGGTGGCCTTGATGCTGAGCAGAAAGAGGGTGGGTGGCTCTGTTTGCTGTCCTGCAATTCTGTGCTCCTCGCTGTGTTCTTGTTCTTTTTGCATCTGAAGATAGCTTCTGGAGTCTTCATTACTTAGGTGACATTTCTCTGGGGAAGAACAGGTTTGGACATTTAAATGGCGTCTGACTTTGTGTTCCACACTTGTCACTGCCATCTATAGATCATGACCAGCTCCCTGGTGGCCTCTTTGGCCCTACTCTTCCCACTCTGAGAATTACCTGGAAGCAAAAGGCTAACACCAACTCCATAGAACAGCAGTCCTACAAATTTAGTGGAGATGCACAGGGCCCAGATGAAATAGGGCAGAAGTGCGAATTTCTAGGCTGGTGGAGAAGTAAGGAATATTTTGTTTGTTTTTCCATCCCCTTCTACAGACTGATAGGAAATACAAAGTCAAGAAAGGAAGACTTACTTGAAACTTCTGATAGTTGCTATAGCCCTGGGGGGTGTCCCATAGCCAAAGTGTCTCCAAGGAAGTCGCCCCAAGTTTACTGAAAGCCCAGATTTCACAAAGACTCTAATTCAGTAGATCTGGAATGGACCTAGAAATCTGGATTTTAAAGGCTCTAGGCAATTTTTGTATTCTCTAGAATGTCAGAACCATGGTGTAGGTGCAGTATACTTAGCTTGAGAATGCCCCCTTCAGACCAAGGAGATAGGGCTGGCAAGCACATCTGAAATTGTTAGATGGCTGAGTTTTGGACCATGAGGCCTTAAACCATACAGGGCATGTTCACCAAAAGACAGAATGGTTCTTCCTGATCACTTACAGGAGTGTGACTTCTAGTACTGCAAAATTAATGCTGACTTTTGGTCTTCTTTCTGTGCCTACATAAGCAAATCAGTGATGCCCACCATCTGGAGAATTCAGGTTTTCCTTGGGGCCCAGTCGATCTGATTGCTGGTCTTCATGGTCTTTCTTCTGCCTGCAGAAAAAGTGAGATGCTGGTACTTAGCCAAATAGGCAAGAGTGATTCATGTTCTTACAGAGTACATTTCACTTTCTGGACCCCCTTGAACACAAGTTTAAGAATTTTGACAAGGAGGATTAACTTTTCTAATTTTTGACTCTCAGAACTTACCAATGGTAAGCAGCAACTAATTCTGTAAAATCCTGATAAATGTTCAAGTTGAATGATGGCTGTATGAGGGCTTTTAACCCATTTTCTTTGGGATATGCAAGTAAAAAGCCAACTTTTATGAAATATCTACTTTTCTTCTAATCAGTTTATATTTGATGTCTCAATTATTGAAGGAATTTGCAATGTCAACAGTATCAAAGAGGACCAGTCAAAACACATGAATAATGCCATGCCAGCCTTGTCCCTGGGGAACTCTGAGATGGTGATTGAGACTGGGTGTGGGTGCCTGCACCTGTAACTAGAGATTGGGAGGCTGAAAACAGGAGGATCACCATGAGTCTGACCTATGTACTGAGACCCTGTAGATCCTATACTAGATACATAAAAAACCCTACATGAATAAGATGCAATTTGCAAATTTTAAAGCTATAAACAAGAAACCCTGTGCAATACACCAAACATGAGGCTCTACTTGCAATTTGTAACCTGTTCTATTTTCAGGGGGCATGAATATCAGTCTTGTACTGCCATAAAAAAAAAAAAAAAACACATGACACACCATCCTAAAACTCTGGATTTTATTTATTTATTTATTTATTTATATTTTATTAATTTTTATAAATAATATTGAGACAGTTTCAAAACATGTTAGTAGGACAGCCACAATAATTGGTGCAATGCATATTGTTGTCTTCATAGTAGTTGTTCAAGTACAAGATGCAGACATGATAACTTTTAAACACTGTTGGTACAAATATTTCTTCTCATTGAACTAAGAGAAAGTAGTTATATACATAGAACAATATTTCATAATAGTAGTGGGCTATTGACAGAACTAGCAATGTCAGAAGATGTTGACTTGGGCCTTTTACAGCTCAGCATACTAATCTGGTTTTACTTTTTATGTTTCATGATTAAACTTTTCTGCTGGGTGGTTAAGTCCAAGTTGAAGCAAGATCTATATAACAAAATATGTATTTTTATATCTCACAAGGTCAGCCAAATCCCCTCATGATTTACTTTGAAACCATGTACATCATTTTATAGATCTATTGTCAATGTCAGCCATCTGGATGAGTCATGGTCATTGCTTGACCAGTTTGTGCTCTGTGAAAGCCCTAGAGAATGTTTTCTCTCTGGGTGACTCTCCTTAGGCACACTATACATCATTGATCCCTTTTCCTGTGGCCCCATAATCTCTTTGAACATGAAACTTGGGACACCACTGAATTATAGAATGTTACATTACAGGTTCTTTTATGTCCTGAGTCCTCACTGACCTTGAAGGGCTAGAGCCAAAATATTGGCTAGCCTTGTAGCCCATTTTTTTCTCTAATTTTTGGTTTGTAAACTTATATTCTTCTATTCCTCTACCCTTCAGGAGAGAAGCTTAGTGATACTTTTACTGTATAACATAGGTACTTGAACTTATCATCATTATCTTTCTAAATATTAAATGCCTTAGACTTAACGTGGAACCAGTATTTTCCATCAATCATTGATATTCTAATAAATCTCTATAGAATGTGATTTTAAAAAACTATTACACTTTTTAACACAGAAATTTAGAAATCTAAGCATACACAAAGTTATAGCAAGTCAAACTTATGGCATTTTTCCTTGTCTTGTTTTCTCTTTAGTTACCCTTTTTTGTTTTCTTTTAAAACAAACATTTATTAAGAGAGAGTACAGCAATAATTGAAATTACATTAGAAGCAGCACACATCTAGAAGACTAGAATGACAAGCATTCCCAGCATGATTTTAGTCTTACACATTGCTATTCTGAGAGTCAAAAACCTGTTGTAGATTCTTAGGACCATTGTCTAATTCATCCAAACTCAGGGTTTTAAAAATAAACTTTTATTGTAGGTCATGTATCCGTTGATCAGCTGCGGCAGGTTGACATCTGTCTTAGTTACTCTTCTCTCATTGCTGGGACAAATACCCTCCACTCAAAATAAGGGAAGGAGAGGTCTATTTAGCTCACAGTTACTGGAGGTTTCAGTCCACATTCAGCTGGCTTCAAGGCAAAGTGGCACATGGCGTAGGGCAACCTTTCATGGCAGCAGCTAAGAGCAAGAGTGAAGGGAGGAGTAGCAGCTAACTTTTCTCCCTTTCTTACATTGAAATGCAAATTGCCTGCCCCAGGGGAGGTGCAGCACCCACACCCACAATAATCACAAATTGCACAAGTTGCTCCATGACTGCATGAAGCTTGCGGGGACACCTAGACAGAAGCCATAACAATACCACAATTTAGGCTGACTAAGGCCATGCATTTGTTATTTTCCTGGGATTGTCGAGCTTCCAGGGCACATTATTCTCACACAGAGACTTTAAGGGCCAAACCTACACAGGCCACCTCACTGCTAGATATGTAAGTCATATGGCAAAGCCCAAAATCAAAGAGAGGAGAACATTTTACCTCTAGAAGAAAGAACTACAAAGTCGCATAGCAATGAGAAATGTGGATATACATGGGCCAATAATTTATTTACCAGAAGGCTGGTCCATTGGGATTTGTACTTTCTTTTTTAATCTTTTATTTGGTGCAGGGTCTCACTATGCAGCTGGGAATCACAGTGATCCTCATGTCGCAGCATTCCCAGTGCTAGGGTTACAGATGCGCGTCACCATGCCCAGTCTCAGTGGCCAGAATGGCATGCCCAGGGTTCCGGGCCTGACTCTGCATGAGATACCAGGGGTAAAACCCAGGCCCTTGCACTTGTCAGGCAGGCACTTAGACTGCCAATGTATCTCCCCAGCAGGGATCTGTACTTTCAATAAGAGTTACCTCCCATAAGTATTGAAAGTGAACCCAGACCCCAATTTCAGTTAAAATAGGAAGTCTTTTTACCCAGTCCAGGTTTTACCTGACCTAGGCTTCCTTGAGCTTTTGCAGGACCATTTCAAACCCTGGCTTTCAAATCTAATCAGTCACTGGATGGTTACAGTGCGTAGACTCTAAAATGCTGTCAAATTGGATGCAGATCTGCAAGGGATAAATGGGCATGTTAATAGGGTAGAAACAAATATCAAATCCCACTAGGTCTGTGCTTTCAGGAATCTGTGCAAATTCTTAATGCACCAGCTACCAAAGAGCTGGAAACTTCACTCTCTTATGCCAGAGGTCCTCAGATATCCATTCTGTCCTGGGCAAAGATGCTTTTAAGACCAGGTAAGAAAGTTCCAAAACTTTGAACCTGAAATTAAGATTAAAAAGTCAACATATTTTCTTCCTTTCATTTTTATTTATAGCATTTCCTTACAAATGAAAAGGTTTTTCATTAGTAAGGGGCATATTATAGATTGCCCTCATGAAAAAAATAATCCAAAGGTATTTTCATTTGGGATTTTTGTCTCAAACTTCTGTGGATAATCACTTGTTAGCTTTGAGTTCAAACAGGGAAATCGTCTGGGCTACAGGGTAGAAATGATCAATATTCTTTCCTAATGAAACTGTAAAGTGCTCCATGCTCTAGGAACAAGGTGTGTGGTAGGCATACTGTGGCTCTGATTCTCTGCCTGTTCACGAATTTATAGACTTTGCACTGTGACTGGAAGCAAGTTCCTTACTCCAAGAGGAGAGATCCATTTCCCCACTGAATTTGTACCAACACTGTGACTCCCGCCAGTGCAGTTCTCTAGGAGAATGGTCACCAGCCCCAAGTCTGCGTCTGGATGAGCTGTGTGTCCTTCTGCTCTTGCTCAGATCCCTGCTCCATGGCCATCCCAACTAGTGAGACTGGTCCACTGAGAACAGGAGGCCACGCGGGGCAGAGATGGTCCATCCAAGGCAGCAGTGGGCCCTGTGGTTGACCACAGAGGCTGATCTAAAACCAGCAAGCTTCCCAAATGAGCAGGATTCCCTTCTGACCCACAGAACTTGTGAGAAAAAAGTATCTATTTCTTCATGTTACCAAGATTGTGTCTTGATAAGCAAGGGATAATGGAGGAATGGGGGAACTCAGTTTAAAAAAAAACACAAAGAATCTATGGAAAGATTTTCTTTTTCTGATGAGATTAGGTGACATTAGGGGCCAGTACAAAACAAATCAACAATCCAGGTTGGTTAGCTATTGCATACTGCTGCTGTAATAGCTTCTACCTGGAGGTACCCCCAAAGCCTCATGTGGTCATAGGTAGATCTTTCCAGGGGCTCATGATGCTGAGATTAAGGTTGTGATGCTGGCATTGATTAAAGTTCAATGTTAGGATGAAGGGTATCACACAGTGTGTGTGAGTGCTTTCTACTGTGGATAGAGTATAAGGGACAAAGGGGGTTCCAGTTGCTGTTTGCTTCTTAGTGCTTCCTACTATGTCCTTGCTTTGTTGCCTTCCTGCATTCTGCCCACCATCAACTATTTCTCCTCTGTGATGCCTCTTGGACATATCACCCTGTCTTGGAGCCAGTGAATTATGAACTGAAACCTCTACAAATTGTGACCTTAAATAATCTTGAATTCCTTTGACTTTGGGCATCAGGTCTCAGCAATGAGAAAAACTAAGACAGCCATCATCACAGAAAATATATTCCATGGTAAAATCATCCTTTAGTATAAATATGAGAATAATCTCAGCCCCTACCCAGACACACACACACACACACACATACACACACACACGCACGCACGCACGCACGCATGCATGCACGCACGCACGCATGCATGCACACATTCTAAAATTAATGGATATTCAAGTCCTTTACATAAAATTTAGCATATGTGACCATAACCTGTGGAATTCTCTATACCTAAATCTTCCCCAGTGTACTTTAATATCATATCAGTCCATTTTCTGTTGTTATAAGAATGTATCTGAAGCTTGGTGACTTATAAATAAAAGGAGCTTATTTCACTCACAATTCTGGAATCTCCAAGTCCAAATAGCCTGCACCAGTTCTGGCAAGGGCCTCTTGTCTGATGGCAACAGGGTAGCCTGTGTATGAAAGAGACTACAAGGTAAGACAGGAAGCCAGAGATAATGGGGGAGGGGCTGGCCTTGGCCTTATGATGACCCTCTAACCATAGTCCCAGGAAAAGTACTTTCTTTCTGAGGGCAGCACCTTTACTGGCTAACAATTCCCTCCCCAGATTTCTGCTCTTCAAGGTTCCTTCGCATCTTGACATCCCCACAAGAAGGATCAAGCTCCTAACACACGACACTCTGTAGGAGAAAGCCATATCCAGGCCTCAGCTAATGCCCAGTGAAATGTAAGCCTATGCATATAGTTATTTTTAAAATAATAGATTATAAGAAAAAAGCCTGCTTAAGTTCATGAAATTTATTTCAACCATTTGCAGTCTGAGTTGGTTGGATACACCAAAGTGAAATCCACAGATTTGGAGAGCTGACTGCACTTTACAAATGCCACAGTACTAGGATTCTCACATGAGTTAAAAGCCTTTAATAGATAATAGCTCAAGTGCTGGTGGAGGGACCCACTGAATGCAGGGAAGGCTGGCCACAGAGGGAAGAGCACTGAGTTTCTGTGTGTAGACTGCTAGTCCACAAGAGCTGTGCACAGTGAGCCTCGGGGCTCTGCCAACTGATTCTCGGTTCTTGGAGACCCCTCCTTGGGAGCCCCACTTGGCATGGCCAGCTATGCTATGAGTGCCTGATTCTTTGTGGGTTGTGACATTCTTGGGTTAAATTAAAAAGGATTTTGTCTTTTTAAATGCTGGAATGTCTAGCTAAAAGGGCATCTATTTTCTTTTATAAGGAATAATTCTGAGTGAGGACAATTGTCTTAGCAATGGAAGATAGAGGGTTTCAGAAGTGGAGCTACAGGGCTGGGGATATTGCTCAGTGACATAAATGCCTGCCTGGCAAGCACAAAGTCCTAAGTTCGATTCCCAGTACCAAACAAAAAACAAAATAAAACAACAACAAAAATGAGACTATAATTCTGGCAAGTCAGCTCTCCTCTGAGTTTCCTCCCTAGAAAACTAAATGATGAGATGTGGTAAGGCCTGGCCGTGGACACCTGATCTCCAGCTCCTGTAGTCCACAAAGCTGTGGGCACATCCAGAGTGGTCACATGCTGTTTCCAGAGCCCACCTGCCATCCCATTTTGGCCTTTGAGGGAAATGTAGAAAGCTGGCTATGCCTGTGAAAGAGTGATTGCTTTCACTGCACACTCTACTCACTATTTGCACTGCCTAGAGTAATTTAGTAGCAACAGGTGGCTTGTATATTTAAGGCACTTTGTGCTTTAAAAATGCTTCCAATGTCTTATTCATCTCATTTTAAATATGAAAGTGGTTGGGCAGGAAAGAAATGTTACTTTAAGGCAACACTTAAAGGCAAGGATGGGGCTGATGAGATAGCTCAGTGCACTAAGTGCTTGCCTGTCAAGTGCAAGGACCTGAGTTCGATCCCTGGTACCGCAAAAAAAAAAAAAAAAAAAAAAAAAAAAAAAAAAAAAAAAAAAAAAAAAAAAAAAAAAAAAAAAAAAAAAAAAAAAAAAAAGAAAGAAAGAAAGAAAGAAACAATGATCAAATGGGTCAGCAAAACTCTCAAGGGTGACCCCAGTGACTAACTTCCAGCCTGCATCCTGGATGATCCAGCAGAGAGGTGGCTCACACATGCAGTGTTGACTGAGCCCAGAAACTTCCTAACAAGGCTCAAATGTTGAAAGGTTGTCTCAGAGCCCATCTTCTTAGAGCACCAGAATTTTCCTGGACTGGATCTTTCACTTTACAGTTTTAAAGCTCTCTATTTTATGCCTTAAAGTGAATAACAACAGAAAAGTTAGTTTGAAATACCACCGAATCTAATGACAGCTAATCATTTCCTTAGGTATTGCTTTCATTGATCTCTTTCCATGTGTGCTCTCAGGAAATTCCATTACTATTGGTCCCCTCCAATTTTAATGCTATAATTATATTCTTTTATACTCAAACTTCTATACTTAGAATTGTATGAATAATTGTGTTCATATTTACATAAATATCTTTATCATCCCGACCAAATTCCCAATGTAGTTAAAATAGTTTATAAATGTCTTTCCTAAATTCCCTCCAGATGTGTCAAACAGCATGCAATAAATCAGAGTTTTATGTAAATCAGAGTTTTGTTTATTATTTCTTTGTGGGGGGAGCTTGTGTTTGGTTTTAATGTGCCAAGCATTTTAGATTATGCAGAAGAGGTTACTATAGAAAGGTTTGCTCTCTCTTTCTGCCCTTTCTGTCCAAAGAGCTTTTTTTCAGTGTAAGAAGTCAGAAAGCTTCCTTTTTTATTCTTTGGATCTGTCCTTACAACATTCAAACCTTTGTCTGGGCCAGAAGAAGGGCTGAGGAGTTTCCCTCCAGACGGCAGCCAACTTCAAGTCTCCCTTTTCCAAGTGAAAAAAATAAATTAAAGCTGACACTTGGCGTGTGTGTGTGTGTGCCTGCTGTCTTTAGGTTCGTGCTTGCATGAGCTTATTTATTTTTTCTCCAATGCAAAAAAGATTTATAGCCCTGAATTGTATGTTCTGATGCTCTTGTGTAACATGGAGGCACTTAGATTGGTTTTTCACTTTCTGATGACTTTGAAAAGCTTTCTTTTCTAATTTTATGCCCTCAAAGGCAACAGGAGTCCCTTTTCATAGTGTCTGGCCAATGCTACCTTCCACAAGCTGCACTTCCATGATGCAGCCATAATCAAAGGTTGATGGATGGATGGTAACCTTAGCCACTGCCACATTTACATTTTCTTGGACATTTTCTCTTCCAGAGAACTAAAGTGAATATATAAAAATATGTTTCTAAATAAAAGCTGGCAAGCAGAGTGTCAGCCTGGAAATAACTTTTTAAAGACATTTCAGGAAAACAAGAATATTTCATTATGTAAAGTTTTAAAAAGATAACAGTTGTCTGATTTGGGTGGAATGGTGCTGTTGGCTCAGCAAGTGAGACATTGCATTGACTGTGGATAACAGAAAGAACTGACGTGACTTGTATGGATGATTCATTCAGACACAGAGAGGTATGGGGCGTTCATGTTCTTTTCTTCTAATATGTAGCTCAAGGTTTTTTCATATGATTAAGAAAGAAGTCAGTCTGATGGCAGAAGTAGTTGTCAAACATCAAGTTGGCCCAGGACTTGCACATCCAGCAGGAAGCATGGGTGCCTACCCTGTTGAGAAGGATGCAATAAGTCTGAGTATCACCTAAAATCCCAGTATATTTGGAAACTGAAGAAGGACTCTTGGCTTCTCCTTCCCGGCTGCCCTTTCTCAGGTGCAGCTTCTGTATTCCACTTTGGTGACCTGCAGACCAGATTCTTGGGCATCAGGGTACTCATGACAATAAATCTAGAAAGTGGCCTCTGACCTGAATAGTAGGTGCCCACTGCTACACAGCAATGCCTCAGGTCAGCCCTAGCTTTTCAGAGAGGTGATTCTTCTTAATAACCAAAAGTTGTGAGAAATAGTTTAATGTGGAAACTATTATAATTTCTGAAATATAAAACAAACTTAGGTATACTATGCAGAAGGGGTAACCTCAAATGCCTTGGCTAGTATTCCTAAGTTTGGAGTTCAGATCTTTGAAGGATTGCTCTGACTATCAGAAATTCTACATAATTTGCTTCCATTTCCCTGCCCTCAAATGAAATAGCTGCCATGAAGAGCTCATGTCAGAGGCCCTGCTACTCATAGAAGCAGCTTTGGTATTGTCTTTTCAATCCATGAGTGAGGAGCACTGTGGTTTTCATTCCATAGTCCCATACATTCCTCTATGCAAGGGACAGTGACCCTTAAAAAGTGACCGTTAAATCAGATCACCATCCTGTTTGCTTATACCTTTCAGATGTCTTCCCAAGATCTGGGAACAACCCCCAATCTTCTCACCATGTCTTGCCATGTTTGGCCACCCCATCTGTCTTGCCATGCTTTTCAATCTTGTTTCCTATCTCTCCCATATCCCATGGTGGTGCCTCCCTTCCCATGGATGAGTTCTCCCTGCCTTAGAATGTGTGGAATTTTCTGTTGTCCAGATCTTTGTGAAGCTGGCCACATCCTGTCATCTTATCTCAGTTCCCCATCTCCTCTTTGGGAGGCTTCTCTGCTAACTCCACCCAAAGGCTTCCTAACAAGTCCCCACCCTAGGCCAACATTCAGAAATGCAGTGCCTTTGTTCACTTTCTCCATAGAACTTAGTATCTGAAGCCTTTTCTTTCAATATTTTGCTTGGCCCTAGAATTTAAATGCATGCTATAGTTACAGGACCCTGCCTGTAATAGATTTCTAACTGGTAGTCAACTTATTATACCCGGCTAAACTAAACTAGTGTGGGGATGGGTGCACGAGGCCCACCTGAGGGTTGTTACCAGCATCATAAAGGCTGAACAGGAGAAGTTGCATGTCTTAGCTACTTTTCTCTCATTGCTGGGACAAATACCCAACACCCAAAATGAAGGAAGGAAAGGTTTATTTAGCTCACAGTTACTGAGGGTTTTAGGCCATATTTGGCTGACTCCAAGGCTGAGTGGCACATGGCAGAGAGCAGCAGCTCATGGTGACAGAACAGCTACAATGGTGACAGAGGCAACGGACCAATCAGGGCAGCAGAGCAACAACCTGAGTCTGTCTCTCTTTATATTACATTCAGGCTCTCCACCTCAGCCTACCCACCTTAGGCTACACCCATAATCCCAGAAGTACTCAGACACATAATCCCGTCAGTAGTAAAGCACATAATCCCAGGGATCATGAATCAAGTCTCAAACTCTAGAAGTCCCCACCCCATGATTGCATGAGGCTTTGGGGGGACAACTAGACATAAACCATAACACTGCAAAAATGCTGTTAGGTATGCTATGTAGAGAAGCTGTTGGAAGTTGCTGGTTCTCTTGGGCTGTTCTTTTGTAGGACTTTGCCATGCTGGCTTTCCCTATGAACTCTGGAGAAGCAATCTTGAGCATTGCTTCTTGGTTCTGGAAAAGATGTTGCATAGCTCAACCTCCTGAAGCTTATCATGTTGGCTTTCTAGGTGGGAACTCAGCTTTCCTCAGGGCTGGAGGAGCTTAGGATCTCACAGTTGACAGCACAGCTGTGGTACTTTTAGGGAAGCTCTGATGCTTACCATGAGCATTGCTTCCTAGCTCCAGTTCAGATCCCTCAGCTTGCTAGCACAGATCCTTCATCCCACTGACGTAGACTTCCTAGCTTCCACCACTGACCTTTGGGCCTTTCCAGTACAGATTCTTGAAGTGGGCCTACATAATACTTTGTTGAAGTCTCTAGGCCTCTGTTTGGACTTATGGGAGGCCTTACATCTTATGAGCTCCAGGCCTTCATCTGGGCTCATTCCGGATTTCAGGATCCAGGCCCTTAGCTGGAGTCTTTAGTACTTAATGTATGGCTAGGTTTCCTACACTTGTATATGGTTCTTGGGTGATTTATTATAAACTAATAAAGTTTATGTGCCCTGTTCTATATTGTTCACCTTGCAAACACCCCAGTTGGTTTCTACCACTGAGAATTTAAAAATGTCTGTCCCCACACACTGGGATTTTTTATTTCTTCTGACACTGATGCTCAGCACACACCAGGTCCTGGCAGGTCCGTTTCTGTTTCTCTTCTGCCTGTGCTTCAAAGCAAATTTCTTTAAATCAGATCCTGCAAAAGGCAGTTTCAGAAGCCATTTGAAGTTTGAAAAGTTCCTTTACATTTTTAAGATTTCCTATAAACTGAAAATTTATAAATGCACATATTTCTGGAATATAAAGTAATGTCGTGATTTATAAATTCAGCATAGAATGATTAAATCAAGTAACATAGTCATCATCTCAAATTATTAAAGCTCTTGCAATAAGAACATTTGAAATCCCTTCTCTTAGTAGGTATGAAATGTATAACATTCTACTATTAACTATTCCTATCACATGGTGCAATCAGCCTTACAATTTTTGTGTTGATAACCTTTGTCTGAGACTTTGCACAAGAGTATCTCACTCTCTCCATCTCCTAATTTCAGTAATATCCATTCTACTGTGCTTCTATAAGCTCCGTGGTTCTAGATTCCACATAGAAGTGAAAACATTCAGTATTCATGTTTCTGTTCCTGACTTATTTCACTTAATATACTTCTGCAGTTGCCTCCATGTTGACACAAATGACAATCTTTCTTTCTTTCTTTCTTTCTTTCTTTCTTTCTTTCTTTCTTTCTTTCTTTC